>APFE030411934.1:459-26515 GCA_000404065.3 Pinus taeda | reverse complement strand
CCATCTCTGCAAGATACCATAGGAAGACCTATCACCATATTTTCTTTACATAGATTTTGAAGGGAGTGATAGTTTAAGTGACCAAATCGCTCATGCCAAAGTTTGCTCACTTCATCATTATGAGCAACAAATACCGAGGGAAGAATTGATGACACAAAGTTTTTAAAATTATACAACCTTGTAGAATCATCAGCAATGCCAGTAGCTAAAATCTGTCTAGGATCTCTTAGGTCCTTAATTACAATATCGTGAGGTGAAAATTCAATGGTTTTACCTTCACCTAAATGAGTTATCTAATATACATATAGAAGGTTGTAGGATAAGATTGGAACACATAATACATCATTAAATTAACCATTGTCTAGATGAACAATTCTAGTCCCTACAACACTAAGAGATCTATCATCACCAACATATATATTTTTGGTGTTACAATCATTTAAATAAGAATCAATGATCCACCCATGAGAATGAGAGGAAGAAGCTACATTTAGTGCATAACAAGACCAAGATGCTTGACAACCACATGCAGAAAGTGATATTCATGAAGATGAAGTTGAAGTTGAAGGGTGCTCCAAATGGATGTTATTCTTCTTCATTGCTGCTTCCAAGGCTTCCATCTTCTTAAAGCATTTGGATTCTAAGTGGCCATCTCGATTACAAGATTTGTAATGTTTATCAATCTTCTTCCATTTGTTTTTATTTGCCTTATCATTTTGTTGAATTGATTTTAATTTTGAGACTAAATTGCTTAGGACCCTTGTTTGGTTTAGGACCATTCTTTTTAGGATAATACTTCTTAGGATTCTTTGAATTTGGTTGTTGCTAGGAGGCTAAGGCTTTCTTCGAAGAGTTTCCAAGATTAAGAAGACCAAGAAGTAGATTTTTTCTTGTTCTCTTATTAAAGAATCACAAAAGGCATCAAAAGAGGGGGACTTGTAGTCTTGTCCTTGAGAAATAAAGGCTTCTCTAGTAGAATGGAAGGTGGAAACAAACACAAGGTAGTTTTGTCCCAACTTCGTAAGAATGGAATAGGTAAGGCTACCATCTTTTTTCTTAACCTTAACACCATCCAAGAGAAGTCTAAGGGTATTGAACTTGGATAAAAGATCTTCAATGGAAGAAAAAGTATTGGGGTCCAACGTAAGCAACTCATTTTTGAGTTGATGGGCTCTAATTTCATCTTTAATTCCAAAAACTTTAGTGAGTTCTTTCATTGCTTCATTAGGGGTATCAAGTTCTGTGATATGAAATCTAAGGTCTAGAGAAATAGAAATCCCTATCAACCCACGTGCTTGATCTTGCCTATTTTCCCATTTGGCTGCCTTATCTTCATCTTTAGGTTTAGTTTCTTGGCCTCAGGCTATTCTGTAAAGACCTTTACTTCTAAGTAAATCCACAATGTAGGACCACCATTGGAATTAGTTGGTTCTGTCAAGAATAACTTGGCATGGACTTTACATTTTAAGAGAAACTGAAGTTGTAGATGCTGAAACTAAGTGTTCCAGTGGAAAGATCTCGAAATCTAGGCCGATTAAAAAAAACAGCTCTGAAAATGGCTTTCGGATGAAGAAGTTATGGCTTTTTGAAGAAACGTTGTTGAAGATGCTAACGAAGTGCATGAATGTGCCGAAGTAAATGATAATGTTATATTTAGAAAAAAAAAACCCACCACCCCCCCTTTCCAAACTTAATCTAATTAGCTCACTTTAAAAAAAAATATGTGACCCACTTTTATAAATAAGTCAAAGTCACTTTTACAATGGTATTTTATGAGCTACCCACTAAATTGTAACTTAAATAAAAAGTAAAGAGACTTTAGAATTACAAGTGACTCACTTTTTATAATGGGTGAGAACCCTTTTACATAAAGTAACTTTAAAACATATGTTACATGTGCTTTTTGAAAAAGTAATTCAACAAAAATAAAAACTTGAACTCAAGACCTCTATTTTCATAAAGTAACTTTGGACCAAGTGAGCTAGCTTAAAAGGTTAGTAATTTTTGGAAAAGAGGAAGGGGGGCTTTTTTTTTGTCATTGGAGATTTGGGATGCGTGCTTACTTTAAAATGTTCTTTTTCCCTACAAAACAAAAAACCACACAACCCAACACGTATATACAAAAAAAACCAAGCCTTATGGCCTAATGTTAGCTCTCGTCGGAAACTAAATATTTTCCTCAATGTTTCTGATTTTCCGAGATCACACTAAGGTGTGGTGGAAAAGAGCATACGCACGAGAAAAATTTCTCTTTTTTGTTTCTAATTGTCCCAGATCGCACAGAGTTGCGGGGAAAATAGAATACGTAGAAATGAAAGGTATAGATCCGGTAATAAAATTTGAGAGATAAGTAAATCGAAATAGACAAAGAGATAAATAACTAAAATTGCAAATAATGACTGTATACCTCCAGATCTTAAAAATGATGTAGCTAGGGCTACTGGAAACCTTTTTGCTTGAAACTAAAGGGGTTCCTCACTAGAAAAAATGCTCCTAACACAATTGAGTAGTCCTCTCCACCCAAAAGCGGTCATAAATAGTAGATCTAGGAAACGACAGTCGAATGTAGTTGTATTGGCTTCCAATTTGGATCACCAACGTATGCGGCCCTCAAATAGCTCTAATAACATGTAGGAATTTATAGGGTAAGTTCCTCAGATAGAATACCAAAGGACACCACTCACAAACAGATCACAGATCAATACACTAGTATTCTTGACGTAGTTATTACCCTCAAAGAGGGAAACAATCCATGGCCTAAGCCAACGCGGCCACTTCAGGAAATTTATTAATGTAAAAGAAATAAAATTTGCATAAGCTTCTCTCATAAATGGTCACCCTACAAATGACCCTCCATGCTCTTTAAATAGAGATCATGGACCAATCGAGTGTTAAGCCATGGATCAAGTGTTGGTAATACCGAGGAGACAATGAACCGTCGAATCACTTCATGTCTAGAACATATCGTGACCATTGAATTGTAAGTTACAAAAGTACATAGTAAAGAAACACACTTTACCTAACTCTACACTAGACCAAGTTATACTTAACTATTTCCTATGTGTTGGAATATCCTAACAAATGCTTTTGTCAAAACTCCTATCACGACTAGCATGCCTTCTCCTAGCCTCTTTATGCATTCTTGGGTTGCTGCTACCTAGTACATCTTGTTTCCTTACATGCCATCTACAGTATATGGATTTATGTCCAAAATGATTGCAAGAAAAACAATACCCATAAAAAGGCTTTTCATGACAAAGGTTACCTTTTCTTTGAAGGCTTTGTCCTTGAGTAGGAAAGGACCTCTGTTGGCTCTTCATGTGCCTTCCATGATTGTTTGCATAATGCCATGCACTCTCTCTTGCAGCTGCCTAGACCTCTTCTACTGCACTAATATTTGTTGCTTCTTATCCTTTTGTTGTTTCCTTTCCTTCTCTTGTTGTTGTTGTTGTCCAATAACATTTCTTTATTTTTTTTGTTGGAACCTTGGACTCTCTTTACCTGGGAAGTTGACCCTTCATCCTTTACCTTAATGGAGCTAGTTTTTTCCTTGAAACCCATACCAATCTTAATGAGAGGGGATATTTGCTTGCCAAGCATCTCAGACAAGAGTTTCTTGCTCCCCTCAAGCTTCTGAAAAATGGGAAAACGCTTTATTTGACTTTTCTAAGTCATGTCTCAATGAGACTACCTCATTTTCTAGTCTCCCACAGTAAGCTTCCTTCTCACCCAGTTGATTGGTTAACTTTTCATATAGTCTGCTAGCCTCTTCTTGTTAAGAATTTAGATCAACTAATGTTTTTCTCAACCTTTCATTCTCAAGCTCATAAATTCTCAGTTGCTCCTCTTGCTTGATATTTTCCTCTGATAGGTCCTTGATCTCTTTTAGAGTCGAGATCAACCTATTTCTAGAAAACATCCCTTCATCTAAATCATTTTCTTCACTACCAGAGGTGCTAGTTGAATTACCATAGAGATATAAAGCCATATCTATGTCCATGGAGTCTTCCACGGGTCTAAGGGTTATCCCTTCATCATCACTTCCTAGGGTATTATCATTTTCTCCTATGGATGAGCACATCGGGAATCTCTCTTCTTCCTCTGAGGATTCATCTTTTTCTGTTGCTACTAGAGTGGATCTACCTTCATTACAATTGCTAGATTCATAGTTATATCTATCTTCTAATAATACACATGTACATCTAGATAATGAAGAAACTATTTCTTTTCACTTACCCCAAAGAAATAGCTTACCTTTTGAGCAAAAATATCTCCCTTTCGAAACTTCTTCATCACCACCACGAGTGTGATGAGCAACAACTTCTCCATTTTCTAGTTCATTGCTAGAGTAGCAGGGATCCTTAGTTTCTTCTTGAACCACATAGCTATCTCCACCATACAGACATTGCAGTCTGTCTAGAACTTCCTTTGTTGACTCACAATGCCTCACTTTATTAGCATCCGACTTAGATAGCCCCTTCATGATAATTTTTTGGGCTTCTTCATTCTACTCACTCTTTTCTCCATTCAATAAAGAGAGTTGCATATCAGCATCCAAGGCCATTAAATAGGTTACCATTCTAACCTTCCTGATTTCATACCAGAGCTCATGGCCTTATTTGTATAAAAATGGAACTCCTTTTGTTGTTATCCAAGGTCAATTATCCATTGTTTCCCTTTGATCTACCGTCTAGAAATTAAGATATTCCTGAAGGAACATGCCTCTGATACCAATTATTTGAAACAATGATAATACTAAGAGGGGGATGAATCAATATTAAGGTTAATTTTAACTTTTTATGTCAACTTACTTTTTTGATTCATACTTGGCAACCATCCACATAATGAGCAGCAATATAAATCAACATACAAGCACACACCATGAGAATCATACACATGAGAGACAAGGTTTTACATGGAAACCCTTTCGGGAAAAAACCACCAAAGATTATTGTTGTTATTGATGTAAATAAGAGCACCTACTCTATTACATCAATCTATTTTGTGAGTACCCACTCACAGAAAGCATCAACTCCCTTTGATTGTTTGCTAGCACCAACTCCCTCTTTTTTAAGACACATGTCTAGCTTACCAGAAGCACCATGTGAGGCACCGACCTCACAGATGTTTTGCAAGAACCAACTTGCATCTCCTTGGATTTTTGCAAGCCAAATTATAGGAGGCACCAACCCCCAAGCCTTCTCAAGCACCCACTAGATATGGAAGCACTAACTTCCTATATTCAAGCACCAACCCACACTCAAATAGGAACTATATGTTCTCTGTAATTGGCAGCCACTCTGCCTAATTTCAGCTTTGTTCTCTACTCAGTCTGCACACTCTACAGCAGCCTACTAATCTTCTCAACAGCAGTCACTCATTGCAGTCGAGGCAGCTATGTTCTATGCTCTTCATCAACAGTCACTCATCTCTTGGCATTTTTCTCTACATAGCACACACACATCTCTTGGCCTTCTTTCTCTACACAGACGCCTTTGGCCTTTCTCGCAGCACAGACACTTTCGGCCTTTCTTACATAGCATAGGAGACTTCAGCCTTACTCACACAACACAGGAAACTACGGCCTTGCTCACATATCACAAGAAACTACATCCTTTCTCACAGCAGGGCACATGCAACATTCGCCTTTTACACAACACATAGGCAACTTCCAGCTTTTACTCATAATCACGCAGCTCTCGGGGTGTCTTACCTCTACATAAGCATTATGATCCTTTCTCTAAATAACTGGCTCTCTCTCAGCCTTACACAGTAGTGCACTCACTTAGATATTTTCCACTTAGCTCACTTGCAACTATGTTGCTTTCCCCAGCATTCCTCATCTAAGCTCCTCGGTTTTGTTCCTCTATTTCCCCCCAATTGATGTTACCACTTTGTCCTATATTCACACTGAATGAGTGTACCATGGCATGGCTCTTCCATTATGTTGTTGCATCTACCTTGGTATCTGCCACTACATTAACCATGAGAATGGGAAATTTATAGTTTCTCCATAGTGAGAATGAATTTTCAGTCCACCTGCACACACCAACCATGCATGGTACTCTTTATGTGCAACTCTCCAATCACTAAGGCTCTCTGCACAAGGTAGACTCTGCTACCTATCCTCTGGCTTCCCCCTGTACTCAGTGATAGCATTATTTTTTGTTGTATCGTCTCCTATCTGTTTCTTGTCACAATGTAGAAACAGTGATCGACCTTGCAGTCCTTCATCACCTAACTGCATGGAGCTCCATGCTAAGAAAATAATTCGTAAATGACCTGCACACTACTTCATGAGTCCCATACTTTCATTTAAATCACTGAAGACATGCATTAAAGCACAGAGATGGCTTGTCTCACCTCAAGGCAGACCCAACACTCCTTTCCGAAGATCGTGATCCTTGCTGCCTTGACCCAGCGATCTCTGAAAGTCGTCGTTACTCTTGAGACCAACTCCTCTTTTTCTACATTCAACTCATAGTTTCTGACTCATACGCCTTTAACTCTTTGTACTATGCTATCAGAGAAATTCCACATTGCAACTTCACATTAGTGCAATGTTCCTGTCAAGGGTCAATCTTCCTTTGCTACACTATGCACGCTTGGCTCTATGGATTTACATTACCAAGAGCCTACCCAATATCAAAAGCTCCCTCCTTCAGAAATTTTTCAAAAACCAACTATTATGAAGTTCTGATATCCTAATCCTCTAATTTCCAAGCTCCTTCTACTTAGCCCTTAACGTGCTTCTCACCATAGGACCGCTGCCTATGACCTATCACTTAGCATTAAGGTGCTAATTCTTCAACTCGTTCTGGTGGCTATTCTTGCTTTGCCAACTTCTCTACACCCTTATTTCTTTGACCTCTCATGACCATGCGCCAACCCATTATCAGAATCCCTTCTATATTGAAAATTTTCCAAACTCCAACCATTCTAAAGTTTTGATATCTTCAACCTCTGATTGTCGACTTCTAATATGATGACATCACTCCATGTGGCAACTCCTTAGTGATGAAACGTGTCACCCCTACCCAATAAGGTTGAATATTCTTTCCATGTGTCCTTTTGTACTACCACATCATGCTAACGATAGTTGCCACTGTACTTTATCAGATCCAATCATATCCTGCCATTTGTCTTCATCAGAGCCAATCTCATGCATCCATGTGTCCTACTCGAGGAGAGAGAGAAGGAACTATCAATCTTGGTTTTGCACTAAAATCCTTTGTTAATTCTCTTTTGGAATTCCTCAACGCTTTTAAAGGCTTATCGACACTTATCGATATCACAATATTTTAAAGGTTCCTCACTTGACAAAGTTTTGATATTGCGATCTCTGATATGACGACATTTCGATATGTCGATCTTCGAGATTTCGATATCCTCCAACCTCCAATACAGCCTACTTCGATGTATCACACCTCCGATATTCTGATATCACCAATATTCCAACCTCCGGCATTCCAATGCGTCGATACGCCAATCTTCAAGGTTTCAATCTTCTGATCACCAATATGTTGACCTTCGATTTTTAGATCTCCTGATGCACCAGTAGACTAACCTCCAATATTTTATGCGTTGATATCCTAACCTTCGATCATCGATGCACCGATATGCTAACCTCCGATCTTCCGATCTCTGATATGCTAGACCTCTAATATTCCAGCCTTCTTAAGACTTCAAGTCCTTGATCATTGGCAGGCCATAACTTTTGAACCAGGAATCCATTTCTAGACTTCTGCATATCTTTGGAAAGCTCTCCCAGAGAAATTTCCAATGGAGAGGGTCTGATGTAGGCTTTGAGCCCATATGTTACCTCTAATATGGCTCCAAACTCTCTGTCATTGTCTTGTGCCTTGACTCTTCAGACAGTTGAAATCACAACCACCAAGGTGATCCTCTACATGAATCCTGCTGCTACCATGGGCTTCCTCCTGGTCCATCACTGTAATCATCATTTTATGGATTCTCCAATAAGCCTGCTACTATGATTATTCTCTACATGAATCCTGCAGCTACCGTGAGATTCCTCCTCAGCCATCAGTGCCAACAGTTGTTGCGCCAAGCATCTGAGCTAGTCTAGTTGACATCAATGCCAACACTCTTGCCAACAGTTAGGAAATTTCAACTTCCCAACACATCTCACTAGCATGACTACTGACATCAATGCCAACACACTTGCAGATTCCTTCACTAGGCCACTTTCCATCTAGACAATTCCAACTGTCCAACATCATTTGTGTTTTCCATCACATTTTCTCGTTAAATGTAACAACAACAACATCATCAAACTTTAATATGCTTTATCAAGAGAGAAAAGTAATTACAACCATGTTGAAGAAATCACATATTTATCATAAGGAACACAAAATAAAAATACCCCTAACCTCATCATTAAAGTTTACACCTACAAAACATAATTCACGAGTGACCATGTTAAATACATTAAAATAATTAGCAATAGAGCCACCTTTCAATATATTCATGCTAAATAGATGTAACACCCCTTATATGTGCCCCTCTTTTTGTAATGATTATAATTATATACATATTTTATAATTGGTTGGAACTAAATATTAGGATAATGGATACACGATGTAGGGGAAAATAAAGAATGGTGGTTACTGGCTTAACTGAGTGTACCACACTTCCTATAGCTGGCAAGGAAAGATGGTCCCAAAAAATGCTCACATTTCTCGTGTTCCCCTCAATGTGGGGAATGGAAGTTGAATAGTCATGGGAAGGAAAGGAGCTTGAAGAAAAAAGGGGAAGGAAAGAAAAACAAGGATTCAAATAGTAGGAGAATGAAAGACAAACACAAGATGAGAGAATGCTCGAGAGAGAACAGGTTTTTAGTGCAAGAGCATGAATGTTGACGACTAGAGAAAGCTTGTTGAAGCTGATGGGATGTGATTCCCTATATTGATGTATTGAAGTTGTGGAATGTGTGTCAAAGCTTGGAAAGATCAACGGAAGGATCAAAGGAGATTTTTGGGTGATGGGTGCTTATTGTATGGTTGGTGAACCACTAGGTAGGGCAGTGATTCACTAGGATGCTTGCTAAAATGGATTATAAACCATTGAGTGCTTTCCAAGCGGGCTTATAAACCACTTAGAGATTACCAAGTAAGATAATAAACCACCTAGACTATGAGCTGCAGGTTCCTACAATGCTTTCCTGGAGGATATAGTTGATAAACCACCTAAAAAGTAATCCCATACTATTGGAGTTGAGCATTATTCCAGCCAAGACTAATTGAAATCACTGGTATCATGGATTTGGATTGAGGGTGGAAAATTGAAAGAAATATTATGGTGTAGTTGGCCTATGTCAGTGGATTGATTTTTCAGATGAGATAAGCCTCCCTTGAATGTCATGACGTATGATTTTAGGGTGGAGAGTGGAATCCCCACCTTTAGTTTCTATCCATTCAAAGAAGTGTCATGGATTTTGGATAATGGTATTAGATTAATTACCTGGATTGGTATGTTAATGCATAATGAATGGTTGTGTGTTATCTTGAATGGTTTTTGGAAATTGTTGCATGTCCTTGATAGGAAATGGGCCTTGGCGTTCTTTTGGCTAAGTTGGAAATACTAGCTTTATGTGGATGTTATGAATGCTCTTGAATATATATAATATATATATATATATATATATATATATATATATATATATATATATATATATGCAAATGTGATTGGATTGCATGAGGACATGCAGATAACTATTGATAATAATGCTTTGATGGTTGGCATGTTTATAGATTTTAAGGTTCACTATTATTTCTTAATACACACTTTGATTATGCCTGAGATGGATATGCCCTATGTATAGGAATTTTGCAAGATTATAAAACTCTGAGATAAATATATGTAAATAGTTGTATCCTTAACTCTATAGACATTCATCATTATATTGCATGATCTTTCTTTAGAGTTTATGTCCCTACCTGGGGGTTATCTCTACATTTGAATATGGTGTTGCTGCATCAAAATTATAAGAACGCGGATAAATATGGTTTATCTGAGTGTTGGTACCAAATGGTAGGCATGTTATTGAATTTATTTGATGTATTTATAAATTGAGTTAATGTTTGAAAATCTGGAATTTTGGAATGAATTTTTTAATCCTATCACAATAATGGTGTTGAGTATTTCTCGAGACTATGAAATACTTAAAAAATCCAATGAATTTCCTAAGACTTCAAGCAAAGAATACAAAGAAAAAGGGCTTGCATATGGTTCAAGCAGTCCTAGTTAAATTCGTAATGGAAAATGGGAAATTTAGAAAAGAATGGAGGAAATCATAATCACATTTTAATCCCTCTAATCAAAATCTTAGTAGGAGAATCAATTTCAATCAGGGATTAATTTTTATTCCCGCATCATGCCCATCATCAAGAAGAACTTGTTGGAGAAGTAACACTATGACAGCAAGCATGTGAAAAACCTTCATGCCCACCTCTTGACATGGAATTTACCATCACACCGTTCCCAATTTTGGAATGAGATTCCACCATGCCCTGGTGTGATGGCATTGGGTTTACTGATATGGAGGCAAGGCAAAGGAGTTAAGCTTGGGGCACCAAAAATTCTCACAATGTGACTTCATCGATTTACACAGAGGACTGAGACCCAATGGGACCCCAACTTAAGTTGAGGTGGTAAGAAACCTAGGCTAGGTTATGGCCACGTGTTTACCACATGTGACTCTAATATACATGGATTGATGGCATAGCAAGAGAACTAGCATGGCACATTAGTTGCATACATGTGGCAAGTGGAAAAGGGATTTTTAGGTGGCTAATGTGGTTGTCTATGTATGACTCATGGCACCTTCAGTGCTTTCCACATAGCAAGGTGACATCATCATGACATCAGAAGAAGTTAGTGGGCATGTTCTATGTATCAAGGTGACAAAGGTTTGGTTATTAGTTGACAAGATTTGTGCTTCCTTCTAGCACAGGTTTTGTTGCACCCTTCCCATGTTTTATTACAATTGATAGAAAGTGTGACAGAAGAATATTTATTGACTAATGCTCAGCACACTGTGTGTAATAGCCCCTGGTTGATTTTCTATGTAAATAAAAATAAGACCAAGATCATGGGACATGTATTCCAAGCTGAATGTTGGGAAAAACATAGTGATGGGTATCACTAGTGATTAATTTATGGCTATGGAAATTGGCAAAGACATTGGCAAAGGAAAAGAGGCAATAATTGGAATTTTATTTATGAAATAAAGGAAAATAGGAGAAAAGGGAGATGAAGGGTCACAGATTTGCATGTGAGGAAAGTGGAAGGAAAAATGAAGGAAAATGAAGAAAATAGAGGCCTCAATGATAAAAATTCTTCTGAGGATCAGTTCACAACTTTTTGTCAATTGAGCTTTTGTTGGTTAGTTTTTGACAGTTTTTGGGTGGAGCTCTCTTTTATTCTCTCATTTTCTCATACCCTTGCACACTTAGAGAAATTTTTCCACATTCTTTGAGCACTTTGGCATACATTAGATTTCGAGAAAGAAGGCAAAGGAAATCAGGAATGCGCAAGGGAACAGATGGATCAATGGCTACAGCTGGCTTGATTTGCAGGTAACAGGTTGCATGTGTGTTTTCCTTTCTGATTTATAGATGCATGGTGTATGCATGTGATTGTCTGGTTATGTGTTGCCATTATCATGGAGGATTGCCTGGATTGATAGTGGTTTTAGCCTTGCCTTTCCATTTCCTCGATAGCCATGGTGTTGTAGGTTTTTCCACTTGATTGTTTTCTACTTGGTAATTATTATTCCTTATGGATGTGGGTTGGAACAAATGCTTTGGAAGCCCTAGAATAGATTGGTTTGAGTTACTAGTCCTCGATCCTAGGTTGGGACAAACATTGTGGAGCCCTTGGTGGGTTGACTTACTGGTCCCTCGAGTCGGGTTGGACAAATGCTCTAAATCCCTGGAAGGTTGTGGGTTGAGTTACTATTTCTTGGTGCCCTGGTGATCCAAGTGGCTCCAAACACATGTAGAATTCCAAGAGGGCTCAGAAATTATCAAAATTAAAAGTGTTCAAATTTCCACAAACTCAGCTTCAGGTTAGAGCGCTCATCGCCCTGATCCCAGCGGTGTGAACAACACTCAAATCTGAGCTCATATGGATGAGATAGAGCTAGTCAAAGTTGATGGTTGACTTGGACAAGTGGGAGACTAAGGAGGTAGCAAAATGGATTGGAATGACACCTGGAATCCGGCTCCCAAGCGGGTGAATTTGTGGGATGATTAATTTGTCTAATATCCCTAATATCGGAAAAAATTAACATGTTGTTATGGTGAAACAAAAAAATATATTAAAATGGTTGGTAGGCCACCAACCCTGCCACCCCCAACAACCATATGACAAAATTATTTTACATGGGGGGTGGGTTGTCACCCCCGCCACCCCCGCTCCACCATATAACGGATATATGATATTGGGGGTTGGGGTCTGGCTAACCAGGAACCCCACATCGTGGCTCACGACATCTATCAAAAGTAATAGCCAAGACTGGCGGGGCTCGAACCTGCCTGGACCACGTGGTCGGCCCTCACTAAACGGTCTCACAACCACCAAACGGTGGATTCATGACAGTTAGTCGTTGCGGGTTATGTGAACAGGCCATCCAAAAATAAAACTTATACCATTACAAAATATGTCACAGTTGGGGTGTTAGTGGGATTTGAACCCTGACCACTTCGCCTCCGTTTGTCCACCCAAACCAATCTCCCATAGGTGGCAGCGTTGTAAAGTTCGCCACCTTGCCAATATAAAAACTCGACCTTGAGTGAAATGGGGGGAGGACAGAATGGAGAGCAGACTATAGAACCACAAACCTAGACGACATAACCATGCCCAAAATTGGAACCATGATGCGTAGGATATAGGTGGAACCATGATGGCACACATTTCGAGATAGATTCTCAGAGAATATTCTATGATACCTAAAAGATTCCATGGGGAGGTAAATTTTCATTTTGTCAGAATGATGTGAACTTTACAAACACTTTAACTAGAATTTCACAGTGAACGTGATGGTGAAATTAGAATCACCATCTGAGCAAAAAATTTGTATATTCCTAGGAGATCATAATCTTTGAAGAATCTTGAAGGAATCTTCAAAATTCCTTGGAGGCTAAAATTCGCCAGAGTCGTAATGCAGCCAACTTTATACTCAAAAGTCTCAGAATCTTGCAAGGATCATAATGGCAAGACAAAATTCATGATTTTTAGAAGTAGATCTCCAGTCAGCCCAAAGGACAAAATCTTTGGAGAATCATGGGGGAATCTAAAAGATTCCCATAGGCCCATATTTTGATGGGTCAGAATTCGACAAATGGATAATAGATTGTATACCTCTCGACAACAAAATTCAGTGGTGTGGTCATTTTTTCCAGTTGAACCTTCCATTTTTCGACCAACTTCAAAGGTGCAGGTACAGAAATCAGTCGTGTCATGTTTTCCTTCATAATTGTTGGATGATGTATTATGCTTTGAGATCCCTGCTTGATGTTATGTTGTGGGATCACTTTTTCCACATTATGTGAGATGTATTTATCTTTTCATGCTATGTATTATTGTTGAGATACTTGTGTAACAATGTTGAAGGGATACTCATTGCCACATTGTGTGAGATCATGTTAGTTTTTCATGCTAAGAGGAAGCCTTCTTGAGTGAGAATTCTTGTAAGTGGAACATCTCATGGAGAGATAAGCCACTATTGTTTGAGGGAATATGACCTTGCTATGACAAAGTGTTGTCCACGTACATCATCATCATTTCCAACATTATATGAAGTGGCCAACACCACCTTGACACCAGGCCCAGAGATGTAGTCCACACTGGACAAACTCTATTATCAAATGTGTCATGTTCATGATTTTTTTATCATTGTCATGTTTCCTCTTGTTTAAGCATGCACATATGTTATTTTATGCTATTCAAAATTTAATTCTAACAACATCAAAAAAGTAAAAGATCGTGGATGATTCTGGTCGCTGAAGGAACCCGGATTAAGTTTGGTATCAGAGTGGTCTTCTTGTTAATATGAATTGCTAGCGTGAACAATGATTGAACATGTAAAAATGGAGGATGACAAAGACATGTACAAGGCCATGCTCAGGATGTCCAAAATGGTGTACATGTCGTATGAAGCTTATGAGAGACAAGATAAATAAAGAGCAGAGAATGATGCTCCATCCACACCTTCCAGTGTACATTCAGCATTGTCATCATCTTCTCATCATTCGAATGAGGAGATCAACAAGGGTCTTCAAGCAGATAACATTGAATTGAAGATGCTTCTACGAGAAGAGAAAGAGGAGAATCATCGATTGCAGCTTCAGTTGCAAACCACAGAGGTAGCCTTGGAAGAATTGAAGCGAAATGACTGAATCCTTCAAGCAAAGGATGCTGAATTAAGGAGGCTTCTACAAGAAGAGAACGAGGAGAAGCTGAAACTGCAGCTTTAGCTACAAGCCATGGAAAATACATTGGAGGAGTTGAGGCACGACAAAGTCTTAGAAAATCCTTCATCACCTATTTTGAAAGCGACATCTGAGGTAAACAGTTGTGATCATTCTTCAGTGTCATCTTTACATGATGTTATTTCTGTTGGAAATGTGGAGATACCCATTAAAGGAACTAGCATGAGACTCCTTACCAAGATGGGGTACAAAGGAGGAGGACTTGGTGTTAATATCCAAGGCATGACTCAGCCATTGGAGGTTGTGCAAAGACCTCGATTCGTAGGATTGGGATACACCGAAGGAGAATGCTCAAAGGTGTTAGATGCTTCCAAGACATTGTTAAAACCATCGAGGAAAGAAATGATGGGAACACATCACCATCATCCCATGGCAGTGCCCATTGCATGGAAAGAGCTGAGGCAAACTGTCATCACCATAATTACACCAGAGACAACCAAGAAAGGTATAACAAGTCTCAATATTCTAATGTTCATTTTGATTACAATCATATTGTTAGTTATGAACATAAATCATGGCATTGAAAAACATGTACCTTTTGTGGTTTACATAACCATGTGTTTCTTGAGTGTTGGAAGCGAATGGCAGCACAAAAGAGGATGAGGCATGAAAGGCCTTCTCCACATCAAGGGAGGAAGCATATTAAGAAGATCTGGAGGAAGAAGAATTTTTGTAGTCATTGCAGTAGAGGTGGTCACCCAAGAGCCACATGTTGGAGGCTCCATCCAGAGCAATGTCGCAAGGACAAAGCTCCTGTGCAGAAACCAGTCAGTGAAAATGTTCAACAAGTAAATCCGCCACATTCATTGTGGTTCACTTTGTTGAGTAAGAAATGGTTTTTCTAGATTTGTTAGCTTGTCATGGCCCTTTTTTTTTAAATCATGTGTTTCAGTTTAAATTGTAAAGGTGATGATGTGTTTTCCATTACTTGTTGAAGCAACAATGATATTTGGCCTTGTTTTGATAGTTGGGGTATTGTTTCCATTTTGATGTGAACTTGACCACAAAGCATGTGTTATAAACTTGTGGAAAGAATGGGATTCTTGGGTCATTAGTTGGTCATGTAAATTAAGCATGTAATTTTCAGAAATGTACTATAGGTTTGTAGAGGATGCAGGTGTCGGCGCATCACTTATGGCTTCGAAGAACAAAGGTCAAGAAGAAGGAAGGGTGACCTGTTAGGAAACTTGTGGTGCAGACAATGTACATGATAGTTGCAGATTATGTTCATGCTTTTGGAAGACCAAAAGCTCCTCAGTGGGGAAGATTGATCAAGGTGGCTTGAGACACATGCAGAAGTCCAAGAGGGCTCGGAAATGGTCAAAATTTGAAGTGTTTAAATTTCCACAAACTCAACATTAGGTCGAAGTTCTCATCGCCCTGATCCCAACAGCGTGAATGGCACTCAAATCCGAGCTCATATGGAGAAGATAGAGCCAGTCAAAGTTGAGGGTTGACTTGGACAAGCGACATACTAAGGAGGAAGCAAATTGGACTGGAACGGCTCCCGAGCAGGTGAATTTGTGGGACTATTAATTTGTCTAATATCCCTAATATTTGCAAAAATTAACATGCTATTATGGTGAAACAAAAAAAATATATTAAAATGGGTGGTGGGCCACCAATCCCGCCACCCCCAACAAACATATGACAAAATTATTTTAGATGGAGGGTGGGTTGTCACCCACGCCACCCCCGCTCCACAGTATAACGGATATGTAATATGGGGGTTCAGGGTCTGGATGACCGGTAACCCCACCCCGTGGCTCGAACCTACCCAACCCATGTGGTTGACCCCCACTGGGCGGTCTCACAACCACCAAACGGCGGACTCATAACAGTTAGCCGTTGTAGGTTATGTGAATGTGCCATCCGAAAATAAAAATTATGTCCTTACAATTGGGGTGTCGGTGGGATTCGAACATCGACCACCCCACCTCCATTTGTCCGCCCAAACCAGTCTGCCATAGGTGGCGTCTTTGTAAAGTCTGCCACCCTGCCAATATAAAAACTTGACCTTCAATGTAGTGGGGGGAGGACAGAACGGAGAGCAGACTACAGAACCACAAACTTGGATAACATAACCATGCCCAAAAGAGGAACCATGATTCGTAGGCCAAAGGCAGAAGCATGCATTTCGAGACAAATTCTCTGAGAATATTCTATGATAACTGAAAGATTCCATGGGGAGGTAAATTTTCATGTTGTCAGAATGATATAAATTTTACAGTCATTTTAACTAGAATCTCATAGGGAACGCAATGGTGAAATTAGAATCACCATCTGAGCAACAGATTTGTAGAATCTAAGCAGAGCAAAATCTTTGAAGAATCTTGAGGGAATCTTCAAGATTCCTTGGAGGCTGAAATTCGCCAGAGTTAGAATGTAGCCAACTTTATACTCAAAAGTCTCAAAATCTTGCAAGGATCATGAGGACGAGATCAAATTTGTGATTTGAGAAATAGATCTCTAGTCAACCCAAAGGATAAAATCTTTGGAGAATCACAAGGGGAATCTAAAAGATTCCCAAAGGCCCATATTTTGACGTTGTCGGAATCCGACAAATGGATAATCAATTTTACACATCTCGATGACATAAATTCAGTGGTGTAGTCAATTTTTGTAGTTGAGCCTTAAATTTTACGACCAACTTCAGAGGTACAGGTACATGAATCAGTCATGTCATGATTTCCTTCATAGTTGTTGGATGTTGTATTATGTTTTGAGATCCTACTTGATGTTATGTTGTGGGATCGCTTTTGCCACATTATGTGAGATGTATTTAGCTTTTCATGCTATGCATTGTTGTTGAGATCCCTGCATAACAATGTTGAAGGGATACTCATTGCCACATTGTGTGAGATCATGTTAGTTTGTCATGCTAAGAGGAAGCCTTCTTGAGTGATAATTCCTGTAAGCAGAGCATCTCGTGGAGAGACAAGCCACTCTTGTTTGACGGAATATGACCTTCCTGTGACAAAGTGTTGTCCATGTACATCATTATCATTTCCAGCATTATATGAAGCGGCCAACACCACCTTGACACTGGGCCCGGAGACGTAGTCCACACTAGACGAACTCCATTATGAAATGTGTTGTGTTCATGATTTGTTGATCATTGTGATGTTTCCTATTGTTTAAGAATGCACATATTTTATTTTATGTTCATTTAAATGAAATTATAATAACAATATAGAAGTAAAAGATCTCAGATGATTCTATTAGCTTAAGGAACCCGGATCACCTAGACAACTTGGGTAGAGACCGATTTAGTTGGTGTTAGTGATCTCTTAACATAAGGTGGAATCACTGGTTGGGAGTTGAGGTGGTTTGGACTCTGGAAGCCCTGGTTTGGTTTTTCTTGGTTTATTCCATGAGATCCCACATTCATGCTTGGAATATGGCATGAGGGTGATTGATTGAAGAGAGATTTGGTTCAGCGTAATCTATGGTCAGGTGGTACGTAGAGTCCCTGACTTGGTTGGTATTTTCATATGGTAATAAGAGTTATTCTCCTATTGTGATTCATCTATAATTTAGCGATTGTGCTGATGTTATGGCTAAGCTGCCATGGTTTATATGTTGGTTATTTTCTAGTTATATGTTGTTCATATGATGTGTATATTCTATGCCTCTTGTCATGAATTATTTAGTTATTGATTCGTTGATGAATGTATGGACTAATAAGTGTTTTTGCAACTACATGGAGAGGTAAAAAAACCTTCTTAATGATTCTCTGGTGAGATTATTGAATTAATGAACATATATGTATTTATAACCTACATGTACTATGTACACAAAGTGTTTGTCTAAATGAGTAATTGAGACCTCTAACTTCCCAGGGTCATAACTTTGGCATACAATCTTAATTTGACTATCATAATACCTCGTTTCGAAGATCTCCATGAGCAGCTTGAGAAAAAATATGTAAAACAAATTTTGTCTATTAACTATCCTCTCTATTTCCCTTTAAAATGTCGTTTAGGCCCTCAAAACAACCTTAGAAGTTTAGAACCTGAGAAACTGCCAAAAATAGAAAGTTGTGTTAAATTTAAGTAAACGAAACTGAAAAGTAATATTGTTGGGTAAAATTAGGCTGATAATAGTGTGATGTGTAACTAGGTGTTTGTAGTCAGTTCTGGATATGTGGCCCCCATTTTCCATAAGTGCATCTTGGAAATGAGGTCTCGCACAGTAACTCTCACCTCATGTTTACCTAATGAGCTTGTGGATTTGGGTAAATGTGGGAGGGGTAGTTATAGGGTGGTATCATAGCTTCTAGGTTCAAACATTTCGACTAGATGGGAAGAATGTGTTTGTCATGAATATATGTTCATTTTCTATGTGTTTGTTATGCATGCAATGTGATGGTCATTTTTGTGGTTTTGTGTCATCATGTAGAGTTAACGATGTTGATATGTTGAGATGATCGATATGTTGATTTGATTATATATATATATATATAGTCCTAATCTAGATTTACTGTGCAGATTAGATAGCCTCCCATGAACTTTACTGAAGTATGTTGATTATGTTTATATTTGGTTTATCTTACATGGTATGTTTGCAGGAAGAAGATCAGAGATAAAAATCAAGATGTTGGTTTACAATTCACGTGACTCTCCTTATAGATCAGATGAGTAGCACAGATATGAGTACTCTCCTGACATAGCAGATTTCTTGAGAAGTTTAAAGGTAGAAATCAGAAGTTGTAAGGTAGATAATGACAAAATCATTCATCCACAGGAAAGACTTGCCAGAGCTCAGAAAAAGCAAGAAGAGGTCAAAGCAGTGATCCTTTAGAGTTTATCAGATTTGCAGAGACAGGGATGGCCACGAATCAATTATGGATAGGAGGAAAGGAAAAATGGGGCATATGGTAGTAGGTATCATGGAGGGAATAGGTCGTACAGGGATGATATGGTCAGAGGTGGAAGATGGATGGATACACTTGATAGGAGAGATAGTGGTTATAGATTCTATTCTAGCCCTGGCTCAGACAGGTATCATGGTCATCATTGTTATCATCCTTACAGGAGGAGTGAGAAGCAATACTTTTGGAATAAGTTCAAGAAATCCAAACCTCATACCTTTGGTGCAAAGTTCAAGAAACCAGAAGATGCAGAAGCATGGCTACTTGGGATGAAGAAGTTCTTCAAGTTGCATGACTATACAGAGAATTTGAAAGCCAGGAAAGCCATTTTTAGCCTCAGAGGGAAAGCAGACATATGGTGGAAAGATGTGAAGTGTGTTAGAGGCATCCAAACAGAGGAGTTGAGTTGGCATGAGTTTAAAAGACTCTTCTGAAATAAGTACTTGTCAGAGAGATACTATGATGGTAAGGCTAAGGATTTCTACTAGTTGAAGATCGGATCTATGATAGATGAAGTCTATACGACTAAGTTTTTAGATTTATTAAGGTATTTACCATATCTTAAGGATGAGAAGAAAAGGGTTAAAATATTAGTTAGTGGATTTCCAATAGCATTTAAGGATTGGATTGAGTATGATGAGCATCAAACATTGGAGGAAGTAATTAGGAAGTAACGTTGTTATGAGCAGTCTAGGTGTAAGTCGGAAACTATTTTTTTATGAGAAATCTAGGTATAAGTCAGAACCTAAGCATGGTTATAAAGGTAATGAAAAGACTAAGGGAAAGTGGGATAAGAATAGAGAAAGATCTCAGGATGAAGATAACAAGGAGAATACAGCATCGTACAAGAAATTCAATACAGCTGACAAAGGACAGGGATTTCAATCTAAGGAGCAAAACAAGGGTGATAGCAGGAAGCCTTTACAATGTTAGACTTGTGGCAAGGTCCATCGCAGGAGATATTGTTTACAGCATTAGGGTGGTAGACTGTAGATTTATAGTGCTCAGGAGGCATAGACAGTTGGGGATGTTGGACAGAGTATTCCTCAGATTTGTGCATCATTAGATAATATGGAAGTTGGTCATCAGGCATCTATTATCAAGATGGAAAGTAAGGTTTGTGATCAATTTGTTTGTATTTTGATTGACATTGGATCTGACTATAGTTATATCGGTCATGACCTAGTGGATAAGCATTGCTTGAATAAATAAGTGCATGCAGAGTCTTGGTTGGTGTAGTTGGCTACAGGTACTAAGAAAAGATTTCATCATTGGGTAAGATATTGTGCATTTGACTTGAACAGTATGTCTACATTAGTGCATCTGTACTTCCTTTGGGATCATATAGTATGTTATTGGGTATGGATTGGTTGTATATTCATAGGACTAAAGTGGATTTCTATGATAAGGGTATTGATTTTCTGGATGATGATGTAGAAAGTAGAATCTTTCAGGGTAAGAAGAAGCCTACGACAGTGAGAATGGTTACAACTATGCAGGCAAAGTGTAGTATTAGGAAAGGGTGTGTATTGTTTGTAGTTCATCTTTCTAGTGATAAAGGTAAGGATGTTGAGGTTGCAGAAGTCTTGAAGAGGTATTTGGTTTTGCAGCAATTACAGGATGTATTCCCAGTAGAGATCTCAGAGTTACCACCTCATAGGGAAGTGGATTTTTCTATTGAGTTGATGCTAGGAGTAGCACTAGCATCGAAGGAACCTTATAGGATGAGCACTCCATATTTAGTGGAACTAAAGTTACAGTTGAAGGAATGCTTAATAAGAGATACATTAGGCCAATTGTGTCGCCTTAGAGTGCACTGGTGTTATTTGTAAAGAAGAAGGATGGTATTCTCAGGTTGTGCATTGACTACAAGCAGTTGAACAAGGTGATGATCAAGAATAGGTACCCATTGTCGTAGATTGATGACTTGTTTGATTAGTTGAAGGGAGCAGCAGTGTTCTTGAATATTGATTTGAGATCAGGATATCATCACGTATGCATCAAAGAAGAGGACATTTACAAGACTTATTTCCAGGCCAGGTATGGGCATTATGAGTTTGTTGTGGTTCCTTTTGGTTTGACTAATGCTCCATCTACTTTCATGTGTTTAATGAATAGTGTGTTGTGTCCTTGTTTGGAAAATTGTGTGATAGTATTCATTGATGATATATTGATATATTCTAAGAATGAGGAAGATCATGCAGAAAATTTAGCAGCAGTGTTAAGATTTCTAAGATAGCATCATTGTACGCCAATATTAGTAAGTGCGGTTTCTTTCAGACAGAAGTTCATTCCTTGGTAAATGTTGTTTCTAAGGAAGGAATAGCAGTGGAATGGGCAATGCCTCGAAATGTGGATGAGGTTAGATCACTCATATGGTTAGTAGGTTACTACAGGAGCTTCATCGGGAACTTCTCACGAATTTCCTATCCTATTCCATCTTTGCAACTTACAAAAAGGAAAGAAATTGAATGGACGGAGGAGTGTGTAGCTAGTTTTGAGCAGTTGAAGAAGTTGCTTACAAATGCTCCAGTTTTAAAGATTGCAGATCCAGATTAAGATTTCGTAGTGTGTATGGATTCTTACAAGAGAGGACTTGGTGGAGTCTTGATGCAGGAAGGACATGAAGTATGCTACGAGTCATGGAAGTTGAATGAGCATGAACATAACTATGTGACTCATGAACTTGAGTTAGTAGCTATCATCCATGCCTTGAAGATGTGGATATACTATCATCTTGGCAGGAGGTTTGTGTTTATGAGTGATAATAATGGGATGATATACTTGTTTGACCAACCTAATTTGTATGTTAGGTAAGCTAGGTAGTTAGCTATGCTCAGTGAGTTTGACTTCAAGATCAAGTAAATTTAGGGAAAGGAGAATAGGGTTACAGATGCTCTTAGTAGAAGGGTACAGGTAAATCACATTGTGGCTATGAATTCATATGGGACATACCTGTAGGAGCAGATCTTGCAGGCATGAAAACATGATGACAAGTACCAGTAGCTTAAGCATGGGTTACAACAGTAGAATACAGATGACCAAGATATGGATTATCATCTCATGGAAGATGGTTTGGTGAGATTTGGGGACTAGATCTATGTGTCAGACAATAGTGATCAAGAAGCTTATCTTGAGGGAATTTCATGTTAAGTCATATTCAAGTCACCCGGGATATAAGAAGACATTGACAGTAGTTAAGAAATTATACCATAGGAAGAATTTGAAGAAAGATGTGGTTGAGTTTGTTGCAATATGTTTGGATTGTCAATAGGTAAAAGCAAAATTTAAGCATCTAGGTTGTTTATTACAGATGATTTTGATTCCATAATGAAAAATGGGAGGTCATTTCCATGGGCTTCATTACAGGCTTGCCGAGGATATCTAGACAACGTGATTCTATCATGGTTGTGGTTGACAAGTTTATCAAGGTAGATCACTTCATTCTAGTGAAGTCTACTAGTTCATCTAGTGACAGAGCTCAATTTTTCATCAAGGAGATAGTGAGATTGCATAGTGCTCCCAAGAAGATTGTATCTAACATAGATGCCAAGTTCACTTCAAGGTTTTGGAAATAGTTGTTTGTAGGCTTGGGGATAGAGTTGGCTTTCAATACAACTTGTCATCCACATATAGATGGACAGACATAGAGGGTTAATGGGATTCTTGAGGACATGTTAAGAATGTATGTCATGCATCAGCAGTGAAACATGGAAGAGTATATTCCATTGGTGGAGTTTTCCAACAATAATGGGTATCAGGAATCTTTGAAGATGAGTCCATTTGAGGCTCTTTCTGAGAAAAGTTGTAATACTCCTATTAGTTGGAGTGATCTAGTGAACAGGGTACTGTTGGATTGGATATGTTGGCAGAGATGGAACAAGAAGTGTAAGTTATTAAGAGGAATTTAAAGGTAGCACGGGATAGGAAAAAGATTTATGCATATAAGCACAAGGTATTTAAGGAGTTTTAAGTTAGGGAGCATGTGTAATTGCACATAAAACCCAAGAAGAGCTCCTTGAGTATTAGGTCATGTTCCAAGTTGGTACCTCAGTATTTTGTGCCTTTCCAAATCCTTAAGAGGATTGAACTAGTGGCCCACATACTTGCATTGTCATTGGAAGTGAAAGTCCATGATGTTTTCCATGTTTCATTGCTTAAGATATATGTGAAGGATGTTGATCATGTGATTGATTGGTCTGTATTGCAGGTGGAACTAGAGGGAGAATTCTAGCCACAACCATAATGCATATTGCAGCAGAAACATCTCATGCTCTAGAACAGATCAATCAAGTAGGTTAAAGTGTAGTAGAAGCACTTTGGGCCTAATGAAGCTACATGGGAGATGGTTGATCAGATGCAGGCTATGTATCCTTCTCTATTCACTAGTTGAGCAGATGTATTATGGTATATGTGTTTGATGTTGTGTTGGTTATATGTATATGCATATCTATGTTGTAAATATCTCATCGAGCTATGTTATAAAACTCAAATAAGCGTTATGGTGTTCATGTATGATGGTCATGGTCTCGATAGTATGATATTATGTAAATTTTTCATCAAGCTATGTTATAAATCTCCATGGGAAGCATCTATTTTATTGGTTTATAAGTGTCATTGAAAAATGAGGACGGTATTTTTATAACAACCTCGGGTTTAAAGTTCAAGTAATAAAGTTAATAAAGGCAAAATAAGACCAAGGTCATGGGACACGTATTCCAAGTTGAATGTTGAGAAAAGCATCATATTGGGCATCACTTGTTGTTTATTATGGCTGAGGGAAATTGAAAAAGGAATTGGAAAAGGTTTTGAAAAGGAAAAAAGGCATTATTAGCATTTTATTTATCAAAATAAAGGAAATTAGGAGAAAAGGAAGGTGAAAATTCATAGGTTTCATGTGAGGAGGAAATTGAACGAAAATAGTGGGAAAATGAAAAAATTAGAGGCATCAATAATAAAAATACATTAGAGCATCAGTTTGGGGCCTTTTGTCAATTGAGTTTTGGAATTGATTTTATAGAGGAGGAGAGAACCAAGAGGAGAAGGAAAGAAAGAAAGCAAAGGAAGGACAAGGAAAGTTAAGGAAAACGAGGACCAAGCAAGGAATAGTTGGATCAAACAGCTTCAGTATGAATACTTGTCGGTAACAGGTTGCATGTATGATTTCCTAGCTAGTTTTAGCATGCATGGTATATGCATGTGTGTTTATCATTCATTTGTTATCATTAGCATGGGTTTTGTTGGGTTTTGACAGTGGTTTCAACCTTGCCTTTCCATTTCTAGATAGTCGTGGTGTGATGGGATTCATTCTTGCTTGAGCTTTGGATTTCCTGAAGGTTTTGGATCCAGGTGAGGTGGTCTTAGGAAAATCCTAAGGGTTTGGGGTGGAGATGGTTTTTTTTTCGGGAAGCCCTCAATAGGTGGGTGGAGACAGGAAAATTCCTTGAGGGATGGTGAAGGAATTATGAGGCATCCAATCTCAGTTCAGTTTTGTGATCTCGGGAAAAATTTGGATGAGATCACAGTAGTGTGATGGTGAAGGTGTTGGCATTATGATACAAAGTGTTGTCCTTGATGGCAAGATGATATATTATAGTGCAACAAATCAGTAGCAAAGAATTGATGATCAGACTACAAAGAATGAAGAAAGTTGAGTATACACGCAGGTTCGCTATATACCAAGTAGGGTATACACGCAGGGTATACTCGCAAGTTTTCTATATACAAAAATGTGTATACACGCGGGATTGTTGATCAGAAGTCACGTATGCGTATGCACACACTTCCATGCACGGAAAAGCACGTATATGTCGGAAAACTTACCTTTGGTCCGTGGCAGTTAGTCCTTGGAATTTGAACCTATGGTTTTTGGACCATGGCATCTCGACAGACGTGTTGATCCCTAGTATTGAGTTGATGGTATTGGTTTGTTATGGTTTTGGACCATGGTATTGAGCAAGGCCTAGGACTATAAAAGGAGAAGAAGGTCATTAGGCAAATGTATGGAGAAAGTCTTGAATATCTGCTGAAGGATGAGATCCAGTATGCAGGTTATGGGTTGCTTGATCTAAGCTAAGGAGGGATCTCACAAGTTGATGGAGAACAAGATCTAAGGAGAGATCAGGATCAAATTGTTTGAAATGAACTATCTCTATATGATTGATTATGTTTATTCTAGATCTGCATACTGACGCATGTAATGATCTGAACTGGGTATAACTTAAGTTTGAAATCGCTGCAAGTCATGATTGAATATTTATAGATATGTACGCGGGTTGGCTTCGGCAAAAGCGCGTATATACGCGGGTTCGGTTTGTCCATGTAGCGTATGCACTTTAATGCATAATTTTGATGATACAGCTGGTTCTGAATAGTGTTGCAGAGTTCAGGGTTCTGCTCTGTGTTCTGGTGACTGTTTTTATTGGCAGGGTTTCAGTATTGGGTATTGATGTTGCTAAGTGTTTGTGAGCTTCAATGATATTGATGGGTCCAGTATGAAAATTTGATGAAACGTGGCCTTCAGATTATGGGTTGTGCTTCAGTGTATCCAGTATGAAAATTGATGAAACGTGGTACCTGGAGGAGAGAATATTGTAGGTCAACACCTACGTACTAGTATCTAAGCTAGTACAAGAGCTAAAGGAAATCTTTGGAGCATTGTAGCAGG
>APFE030411930.1:0-38155 GCA_000404065.3 Pinus taeda | reverse complement strand
GACTGTAGTGTTCGAAAGTTGATCGTAAGTAGTGACAATTCATTACAGGCTTTTGAATCAGGATTTTTGAGTATGAGCATGGTTGGGTATATCTCATGGATATTGTTTAATTGATTTTTGTTGGATAGTTGTATGGATGAAGATATGGATCATTGTACTCTCTTTTGTTGAATCATTCAATGACAATCTAATAAGAAGAAGAATTTGAAAGGCTATTCGAAACTGATCTGATATGATCACCGAAACTGCTTACCAACAAATCCGCTACCTGTAAATTCTACTTCTGAGGCTATTCGAATTTTTCCTACACCAGCAACTAGAAACCAAACTCCACTGCCTCTACAATTTGAACACCTGGCTGGCTTATGTAGATTTGGAGAAATTGTGCCAATATCTCCCTTTGAAGATGTACATCAGCTCTTTGGTCCCTAATGATGGATGGAGTAACCATATGAAACGTTGGACGGATCAAAAATCCACTACATAGTTCTCTTCCATAGATATCTAACAATTTTACTCTTATCGCCTCTAAGCTTCTGATCTGATCTTCACTGATCTAATACCATGTGAAAAATCCATGATTGCAATAAACTAGAAACTATTCTTCTAGTTGATGCAGTTTATTTGTCTTCAGTTAAATTAATTTAACAAGAAATAACAAATAGCTCACCGCTGCGATCTTCACAATAAAATAAATACGATGCGGAAAATTAAACTGGTATTGAGAAGTGCATGCACACAATAAACACAATTATTTTGGACTAATGTCCCCTAAAAAACCCCGCAGGGAAAATCGATGCAATAGATGAGGGTTTATTTTATTATTATGCAGAAGTAAAAATTTGAGTACAATAACCTAGATGCCTTACTGGAAATCCTCTGGCTAATACTCTGGAAAAATTTATGGGACAAAATTTTCTCCCTTTGCAAATCAACTGGCCTGCTCGCATTGCTTACTAGCTACTCGCACTACTAGCCTGCGTAAGTCTGGAAGGCCCCTTAAACTGCTTCCAATTGGGCCATCTAGCCTCCCTTTGTCTCTGAAAATGATTCGATCAAATTCCTCCGGAATACTCTCTACTGCTCCCTCAATCACTGATGCTCTTCCACTAGCTCAAATTCTTCCCTCACTGAATCACTGTGCATTGGGAAATTCGCACTGCATGGATGCTTTCTCCCTCACTCGTGTCTCTCCCCATCCCATCGATTTTCTCTTATACTCTTTTGTTGGAGCTTCAATGACCATGATTAAATCTTCATCAATGACTAAGGTCATCTTAGGCTCGATCTATGTAAGTCTCTAGAGAATTCTCGATCATCCTCAATTAATTCTCATTAATTAATCAATTTTCCTAAGTTAGGCAATTTTTAATTATTGATCAATTAATTTAATTGAGGCGTTTCAAAAACTTATATTGCGAAACTTTTTCTGGGTTTTGGAGAACTCAGGTTCCTTAGCCTCTTAGACACAAATTGAGACTAGAACACTTGTCTGATGTTACAAAAAAGTAACAAAGCCCACCTTCCAACACGTGCTCTTGACAATTGGGCGAGGAAACATATGATTGATGCAGTTGGTGGGGATATGAATGGCACATCACATTGGATATAAGGTGGATGTCAAGGGTTGCCATCTATGGGCTAGAAGAGATGAATAGAAGAGATTCTCCTATGGGTCACCTACTTTTAGTAGGTAATAGGTACTGTTGAGAGCAATGAACAACAATGCTCCAAGAATGGTCACGACTAAAAAAATGGAGGGTATAATCAGACATGGCGACATAACATGGGATGCACAACGTATGGTGACTAAGCAAAAGCTTCTAGATGAATGGAAGCAATACTTGACATATATTTAAGCATTGTTAAGCATGCATTAGAAGTTGTTCGAAGGGAACTCACCGAGTAGGCCATCGAACAGGGGATTCGAGCATGCAATAGATTTGGAAGAAAGGGCTAAGCTGGTTATCATGACTCCATACAGGCGTCCCAAGCAGTGCAAGGAGGAAATAGAAAAGGCTGTTAAGGAGTTGTTAGATATGGGACACATAAGGCCAAGCTCTAGCCCATTTGTTAAGATTAGGTATGTTCTATGCTAGAGCAATTTATTTAAATTTTCATAGTTGGCAATCACATCAGCATTAAGATAAACTGCAGATAGAACATAACTATAAATCGTAGAAGACAAGCCAAGGCAAGAGGACACAAGATATGGCGCAAGCTAGGGACAAACCCCACAATGTGTGGGGAAACCCTTAGATCAAATCTTCTTTTATCTTCAAAGTTCAGCAGAGAGAGAGAGAGAGTACATTTACAATAGAAGTCAACACTTTGACTTATCTAGATCTAAGCATAGATCATCTCCTATAACGATGAGATCAGTTGAAGACATTATGCTTCAACTGAATCTCCAAGGTGACAACTTCACCTATCCATTTCGTTCATCTGCTGCACCTTACCGTGTAACACCATCATGCTGCATCATGCATCTTCATGCTGCTCATGATCATTGTGTTGCCCATACATCATCATGCTTCATGCTGCCCATCCTAATATGAATCATCGTCATCAGGCTGCTTATGATCACTATGCTACCCATACATCATGCTGTCTCATTCATCATCGTGTTGCACTTTACTGACATGCCCATGATGCTGCTTCTATCATTATGATCTGAGACTGTTCATCCTTATTATTTCCATTATGTTGAGTCCTTTTACAAGCATACCAAGGATCTCTTGACCATCATAGTTCTATCATTACTGTTGTTCATCATTATGGCTATTATGCCAAGACAGTCACACATATATATATATATGCAACACTGAGATAATCACTTAACGTGATCTCCATTTAGCTGAGACAGTGTTAGAGCATGCTTACTCATATACATTTATATCCATATGCTTACGCTATTTAGAAGGTAGGTCTGAAGTAATGTTTAACCGAGACATATTGAACCTGCACCTTGACATCAAGAACCTGTATTCACCTGAGATCAGTGTAATTCTTTTTGCAGTGCGGATCTGCTCCCATACATGCCAGGTCTTGACTGCACCTTCCTTTATATCACTGCGGCTACCCTTATGACTACGGCTTCCTTTATTTTACTGCGGATACCCTTACATGTTGTTCATGACCTGCGTATTAGGCTACAGGTCTGTGTATTAGGGCTTCCGTTTAATAGATCTAGACAGTATAATAAGGGTCTCCCTTGACTGCGTTCAAGGCTGTTCCTTTTAACTATGTGTAAGGGTATTATAAAGACCGTAGACAGGTCCTTAGATAACTGTGGCTTTGTTTATAACTGCGGCTAGGTCTTCAATCAATAGTGTATTATATTCCTTCATGAACAGCATATTATAATCATTCATAAACAGCGTGGTTCATATATTATGACTGCAGCTATGTCTATCCCTACGTAATCATATACCTGCTCCTTAATTCATTCATAAAACCTGAGTTATGTTCCTCAGTCCTTCTATTATATACCTGTACAAGATTCATGTGGGAATCTCATAGAGGAATGCGAAGTTCTGTTTCTTCTATAACTCTGAAAATAAGTCTCCTTTGACTGCGTGTTAGATGTCTTCTTTTGACTACGTTTTAGGTGTATCATTTCATCCACGGTAGACCGAATGAAGAGCCTTTTCTTGCTGCATATAGGCTTCTCCTCCACAGCCATGTTTAGGTTTAGGGAAAGCGTATCAGAGTTTTGGACAGCGTAGATCATCCTTATATGCCTGAGTATTTATGACTGCGTTCTCCATTAGGGCATCATCATACTAGGCCAACGTAATCCAAAGTGAATCTCCTTCTCCAAAAACCAAAGACGTGGAGAGGAGATCACTTGAGGTGAGTTACCAAATGACTTCAAATCCTCTTCTATTTATACTAAAAGTGGATGATTGAATAGACATGACATTTGGGCTTCTAGAGCCTACATAAGAGTTGGTCGGCTTGATAATAATTATATAAACAAAATAAATTCATATCTCCATAAATACTTATCGGAATCGGATGATCTTTGGACCAATCCTACACCTCTCGACGAGAGGGATCCAATAAAAATATCAGCTACCATAAATAAGCCGACCCACATGGAGTTTGGCCCTAGTTGCCAATTTAACACCATTTGCATCCTTTGTATCATTAGTCCAGAAAAAGGATGGAACTTTGAGGATGTGCTTTGATTACAAGGCCCTAAATAAGTAAACCATCAAGAATTAGTACCCGATACCCAAGATCTATGAGCTTCTAGATGACTTACATAAAGCAGTCTGTTTCTCCAAAATTGATTTGCAATCAGGGTATCATAAAGTTAGTGTGCATGAGAATGATATACAAAAGAGTGCCTTTAGATGCCACTATGGGCACTTTGAGTTCCTTGTCATGCCTTTTGGGCTTACCAATGCCCTCGCTACCTTCCAATTATGTATGAATCGTATTTTTAGGAAACAGATGCAGAGATTTTTATTGGTATTTTTTGACGATCTTCTCATCTATAGTAGGACATGGGAAGAGCATTTGGAGGTGTTGCACATACTAGAGGAGCAGTCTCTTTTTGCAAAAGAATCCAAATCTGATTTCAGGATGACCGTGATCTTGTACCTCGGGCGCATTATCAACATAAAGAGGGTCATGTACACCAAGAAAAGATATAGACTATTCTTGATTGGCCAACACCCAGGAACCTTACAGAACTGTATGGATTCATGGGCATATGCAATTAATACATGCGTTTTGTCAATGGATACTCATAGATGGTGGCACCTTTAACATATTTGGCCAAAAAGGGGGCATTCAGATGGTCTGAGGAAGCACAACACATGTTCGAGAAGTCTAAAGGGGTAATGAGTACTTGTTCCATCTTGGCTCTTCCATATTTCTCAAAATGTTTTGTGCTAGAGTGTGATGCATTCGGTGCAAGCATAGGGGCTGTGTTGACACAAGATAAGCACCCTATAGATTTTGAAAGTAGGAAATTGAGAGAGTCAGAGAAACTGTATCTATCTATGATAAGGAAATGCTGACAATGGTGCATTTGTTGGTGAAGTTCAGACACCTAGTAGGAGGGAGGTTTGTGATCAAAACATATCACAACAACTTGAAATATTTCCTGGAACAAAAGCAGCTGAATGAAAGGCAACAAGAATGGGTCAACAAAATTCAGGCCTATGATTTTGACATCAAATATGTAAAAGAGAAGAAGAACATGGTGGCCGATGCTCTCTCTAGGAAACCACCATCTTGTCACTCATGGAGATTAACAGTGATTGGAAAGCACTCCTACCAGGGGAGTATTTGAAGAATAAATTTGCATACGAGCTGATGGATGGATTGATATAGGATGATAGGTTCAAGATCATCAATGATGTCATGTTTTACAAAGGGAGGATTTTCTTGGTCCTCGAGTTGTAGCTCAAGAAGAGAATTATGAAGTCCATCCATAACTCACCCTTAGCAGGTCACTAAGGATTCTCTGAAACATACAGGTAGGTGAGAGAAATATTCACATGTAAAGGTCTCAAGGAGAATATTTGGAGACATGTGGCAAAATGTGCTACTTGCCAGTAGAACAAGGTAGAACAACCCCATCTAGCGGAATTGCTTCATCCAATACCTATTCCAGAGCAAAAACGAGAAAGCATTTTGGTGGATTTTATTATAGGACTTGTTGCACTCGCTTTGTCAAAGTTCTGTGGAAGCAGATGTACCATACTTTTCTTCAAAGGATTGAATCATTAGTCATCAACACTATGTTATTGTAAAACCATTTTGCAAATTTTTGATGTAAATGATGCCAGTAAGACCGTGTCTGTATGTAACAACCTAGGTAAGCCTATTATTTTGGCAACAGTTTCATCCTAGGAGGTTTTTGATCTCACTGATTCATTTGTGCTTTTAAACATGGATGGCTGACAGAGTTTTTCCCTCTAACCTCACCCAAAAGCTAGGGTGGAATTCTTCATCAAAGTCTTAAGTGAGTCTTAGTGTTCTAGTCTAGTCTTATGTGAAGGTGATTTGGGAATAATTTAAGGCAATTAGCTAAATTATTTTATTACAAATCACTTGGTCTACTAGCTCATATTGAGTCGCAGAATTTGGTATGTAATTTGAGGGTCTAAGCCGAACGGGTGTTCCCCCTTTGAGAGTTGAATTGTAAAAATTTCTTATGTAAAAAATATTTCAATGCATGGTCCCTCATACTTAGACACCATTGTTAAATTATTAGAGGGTGGAAAAAGCATTTAATCCCCTCAAGTGTCAATTAATTAATTTTTCTGGCAAAAATAATTAAATCCTAAGTCATAAAATTAATTAATTAGAGTCAAATTAAAATGTCTTAGGAAAATTAAACTCTCCAAGTGGAAATATTCATGGTTCTTAAAAGAATTAATTTTTGGAGGTCTTCCACCAAGAGAATATTGGATATTTCAAGAAAGATTGGACCCTTGGACCTTGGTGGTTAAGTCAAAGTAAAAAATTTGAGGAAATTAGTTCAAAATAATTAATTTTGAGCTAATAAAAATGGAATTAAATGATAAATTCGAAAATTCCTCAAAAATAAAAATTCAATGGATAAGATTAAAAGATGATCAAGTATTTTTGGACAGCGAAGATTATTTTGGTGAGGATCAAGAAAACTAGTTGTTATTTTTCCACTTGGAGGATTTACCTATAAATTAGAGAGTCATTTGAGTCTCTAGCCATCTAATTTTTGGGTAAGAAATCGTTGTTGAAGTATTTGTGTAAACTGTTATCCTACTGGGAACTATTTTTTCTATCATAATAAAGACTTTGGGGTGCAACTCGAGGTGTACTTATTCATTGATTTGTGGTATGTACTGACTACGAGCTTCCTATGTTGTGCTAATATATGATTATTTTGAGATAAATACATAGTGTTTGCAAGTACTTCAGTCCTTGGTCTCCAAGTTCACAAACTGTGGGCAAGGATAATTTTCCTTGGATCCTGAATATTTATGTGTTGGATTAAATCTTCGCTAAGGTTATAGTGTGCATGGGATTTCTGAAGTGTTTTTAGCCATTTATAAAAAAAAAATAGCCATAAAAATATTTTTCTCAAAAATTAAATTTTCATAACCCTTGTATATTTGTAGATTTTGTAAATATAATTTGTATATTATTTTTGCTAACTTGGGTTTTGGGGTTTGGGTGTTTTATTTTAATTTTTTGCAGGTTGAATCAAGAGATCAAGCTGAAGTAGAGCTAGATCTAGGCTCTTGAGGGTAAGATTTAGTCTCTAGAAAATTTTGCAGGGCTACCCACTAAAGATTTTGCAGAAATATTTAAAATCTAGAGAAAAAAAAATTCTAAAGTGAGGGTTTCACTTTTTAGGCCTCTCGGGCCTAGATCCAGCCCCTTGAGAGCCAGCATCCCCCTTCTCTCCTCCAGAGTCAGCCTAATAACCCTGTGCATCAGCCTTTCTGGCCTCTTGGAGGTAGGTCGTAGCCTCCAAGGGCCTCGACCCTCCCTTCAAGCCCCTGCGTTGGGGATTTGAGGCCTTAAGTGGCCTAGCCATGGGCTTTTTGAGCCTTGACCCCCTCTAAGACCCTAGACGATTGCCTTAGGGCTAGCTGTGGGCTTTTTAGCCCCTAAACCCTAACCGATTTCCCCTTTTTTGCCAACATACGACCTTTTGTGGCTCTCCTCCTCCAACGTTAGCCTTTTTCGGTCTCCTGTTGCCTCTTTGATCCCTGATCCGTCCTCCTAGCCTTCTCTTCCCTCAACGCTAGCCTTGTTTGGCCTAGTGTTGGCCCTTTTTTGCCCTAGTTTGTCGTAGTTCCATAGCTGAAAATTTTCAAGTCTAATTCCTTGGTGGTTTTGCAGGAAATTTTGCTCAAAAACTTGTGTTGTCAAGTGCAAGATCATTGGAGACTTGGGCAAGTTGATCTTCAAGGCCTTGGGCCTAGGGTTTGATCTCTAAACCCCAATTTTCTTCTGTTTTATTACAACAGTGGTATAATAACCCTAAAATCACTTTTGAATTGGTCAAAATCGCTTAAAATCGCAAAATCTAAATTTTCATAAATTTTGGCCACTTGGGCAGCTTAGATCTAGCCTAGATCTAAAAAAATTCTTGCTGGAATTTACTACTTAAATTACTGAATCAAGTCAGAAATTTTTCTTAATCATACATCTAAAGAGGGCTCAAAAATTGATTTTTTCAGTTTTGGTAAAATTTTCCTATTTTTGGGCATATTGGACTTTGCTTTTAGCATCATTAGCTTATTATCTGTTGGGTTTCTTACCACTGTAATTAGTTGTACATCATCATAACTTGGGCTAAATACATAAATTTACATTTGCTAGCCATTGGAAAATTGTATACCTCATATGTTGGGTAAATGTTATGATCTAAGGTGACTTTTTTGCTGCTGTCATAAGTCTAATAAAGTGCTGAAATTTTCTGAAGTATTATTGCTGATTTGAGTTTTGAGGTCTAGCACCTGCTTTTCTTATTCTAAGTTTACAAAAATTTGTGAATTTTGCACTAAAAGCTCTCCTACACTTAAGCTCTAAATCTCTGATCTTATGATTGGCATAAGTTGCTTTAACACTTGGAATCTAACTAACATTATTGTGTTTGACATTTAATTGAAGCATTGTTAAGAAATCATTGGATCACTGCTCTAAGTTAGAGATCATAATCTTAAGAGGCTTTAATATCTTGGTTGTCTATCTTAAGCACTTGACATCTTAAGTTTCATTGGTTAAGCACCTTGTGGAATATTGTTGAACATTTGGCACTTGTGTCTTTAAGTATCTTCATTGTCTTCATATTGTTATCTAATCATTGTTAAGTACTCTTGATATAAGATAATTCACACTAAGTACTTAAATAACATAAACAATCTTAACTCAAGAAGACTTCCCTCAATCTATCTTGCATAAGCATCCTAGGATTTAGTTTGCATTAATAATCTATCTCCAAGTATAAGCTTGGTTGATATACTCCTAGGGAAACCATTTTCAAATTAGCTTGAGGGATTCAACTCTTCTTAGTGGTTAACACAGTGACCTTGCAGTCATCAGAGCCACAGTCTTTGCAGCACCGGAGACACTGAGTGGGTGGAACACATGGGGAGGTATCATTAATCAGGCCTGTTGTCGCACAGATTGTCACGACAATGCTCAGACCGGGGGTTGTCACCTTGAACCCCAATCTCTCCGTTTAAGCCTGTCTCCCATGGCTAAGGGGGGTAGACCCTATAGGAAAATGGATGACCAACTGTGAACCAGTTGGGTTGGGAGACACGGAGAAACAAGCACTAAATTGATTTGTTAAATAAATAGACCAGTGCCTTATGAAGTTAATGTTTAAATGATTACTTACTAAATGTTGCAGAAATGTAAACCATGTAGAGCAATCATTTATCATCAACAAACTCAAGCAATGCAAAATATTTGATAGATGCACAATGCCAGCCATTAAAACTCAATAACGATATTCCATCAATTAAAATTTCGAAAGATAAATGCTTTAAACAACCACGAAAAAAGCTAACCAGAGATCACATTCATATAGTTAATTTTCAGATGAATATTAAAGCATGTTAAACATTAATTCCCACATCAAAATTTTAGCCTCGGCAGAAAAGGTGAGACCTAAGAAATTCCCGAGCCAAGACTGAAACTGGCAAAATATTTCCAAATTTTTGTATTTATTTTTTTTAGATGAAATAAAACTTAGAACTTTTAAATCGAAAAAAAATTTAAATGATATAAAATCTAAACTAAAACTAAAACGAAACTTGAAATTTAAAATCTAATCTAAATCTAAAGTCTAATAAAAAGGAACTCTTTATATCTTTTTTATATTTTTTATCAAGATTTAAAAAAAAATAAAATAAAACTAAATTCTAAAAAAAAAAAAAGAACAAAAAAAAAGAACTAACCACTAAATTTTAATCTAATTTTAAAACAACCTAAAGGCTATGCGAATTAGGCTAAGCCTAATGCCCCCCCCAAAAAAAAGAATTGAAACGTTAATACATATACATCAAAACAAAATCGAAAAAAAAAAATATTTTGAATTTTTTATAAACTTAAATCAAAGAAAGAAAACTTACGTTAATTCCTATTCATAAAATAAAAGGAAATCAAAAACGAAATTATCTTACCGCAAACACCAAAATCGTATTTACGCTGGAGCCCAAAACGATTTCTTCAGGTAAAAAATAACTTACACATAACATTTCACGCATTAGCTGGCCCGTAAGACAAAATACGATTTCTTACAGTGTGCTCGCAGATCGATCGACAACGGATGTATATCGTTTACGGTTTTGCAGCTTCCGACAACCATGTAGAACCACGATAATTTCTGCGTTGATCAGACCCACGATGTTTGTCGACAGAAGCTTTTTCGATGGCAAAAATGTGTGAATGCAGGTTGGACGAGGACTTAGCACGCAGGTCTGGTTTGAATCTTTGCAATTTGCTATGATAGCTTGCCGTAGGCTGGAGGTAAATACGCAAGGGGTTTGCAGGGTTTTGGAGAAAAATTCGACGGCAGCAAGGGGCCACGTTTTTCCCTTTTGTTTTGCAGATGGAGGCGGGGGTTTTTCTTAGTGGAACGTTGCGGTTTTGGCACGCTCTAGGGACAGTATGCCAGGGAAAGAAATCCATGGGAATGGCAGCTGCAATGCTGTAGGTGAGGGACGGCCAGGTTTGCTGCGTGTGATGCTTCAATGGCAACGAGAGCGTACGTGTGTGACTGCGTGGGAAAAAGACAGCAAGGGTGCAGGTGATATATGATTGCGTGGAGTTGGATGGAGGCAGAAAAAATGAAGAAGTGCAGTGATCCCCTTGCGGGGTACAGGTTGTTTTGGAAATCGATGGGGAGCACAAAATAAAAAAATTAACTTCCTGCAGATGATGAAACCCCAGATCTGAAAACAACGGATATTTGAAACCCTTGGACAGCGAAACAGCGACCCTGCGAAATTTAATTTTCCACAAGAATTTTATCTCAAACCTGCAAATGGAAAACAAAATTCCGGAAAGTATATGCAAAATTTAAAATGAAACCCTACAAACCGGTCAAAAATTTCAAAATTATAGCTCTACAACAGCCAGATTTGTCAGTTATCATCAATAATATTTTAGAACTTCAGATTTACTATGAAAATACTTAGGAAATCTCTCATGCAAATCAGAAAACAAACTAAATGATTAACCTAGGATCAAAACTAGCTGGGCTCTGCAAGAAAATGTTTGCGGGAGTTGGCTGGTTCAGCCGAGAACTTCCTCAAACACCCATTGATGTTCTTCAATAAGGGTTTCCTGCACAGCTCACTTCAACCATCACTAAAGAGAGGAAAAATAGTACTAGATCTCAAATGCAATAAAGATACCTGCCATTACTTCAGAAATTCTAATACCATTCAAACCCTAGAAAGTGAACAAGATACCTATGCTCAACAATACTCTTCAATAAGCTGTTACTAATGGCTGAAAATTAAAATATGCAGAAAATAAAGTAGCTCACAGCACTTCAAGAGAGTAACACCAGCAAGATTTCGACCCCAAAGTCATTCTTTATTAGCGCCAGAAAAAAAAGGTTTACAAGAGAGCTTCTTCAGCACAAAACTCACAGATCGAATGATCTCAAATGACCCCTAGCACCCTATTTAAAGGAAAAATTCTGAACGGCTAGTTTGAGTGATCCACGTCAAAATGATCTCGACTGTTGATGAGGATCAATATATCTCTTAATCTCATCCGTCGAATTTTTTAATGCATTAAAAAATTGAAATTCTCAAAATATTATTATTTTATTATTTTTTAAGTTTCTATTCTATTTGTTATTTTATTTTATTTTTTGAATTTTTATTTTATATATATATATATATATATATATATATATATATATATATATATATATATATATATATATATAATATATATATATATATATATATATATTTATTTATATTTTTTTTAATTTTTATTATTATTATTTTTTAATTTTTTATTATGGATCCTCAAACTCAGCCTTTGGAAAAAATTCCCTAGGACCTAGGACTTAGGACCCATGAGGGGATTAAAACATTTCCTAACCCTCAAGACACTTTACATCATGACTTTTACAATTTTACGTCTCAAGGGGGGAAAATCCCTTTGACATAGACCCTCATAGACGACCCAGTTCTACGACCGAACATAATCTAGCAGATTAACACACTAGGATTCTCCTAAGACTCTAATGACAAAATTCATTCCGTCTTTGGGGTCAGATTGAAGGAAAACTCTGCCGATCATGGATCGGTGAGATGAAAAACCTTCCGGAACGTAGATTATCACTAGAAAATTAGGTCCACCTAGGCAATTTACATACATGACTCGACTCTGCTAAGATTATTTACAATTCAACATGCAGACTGTGTTTACAACTTAATATGATCAAATGGATGATGACTATTGAATGGCACAGACATGTCGATCAAGCGATATCTCTTTTGCGAAGAAAAGGGAGTGTACTTGCTATGGGTAGTTGACACACAGTGGTCAACATCTGGCTCTACATGGGGACACGTTGCTGCACTGTAGGAATGTGAGAATCCAGAATCTGCACCCACGCAACACACAGCAGAAATAAGTAGCGTCCATTCAAAAATCATCATATAACATTTAAGCACATGAAAGATAGAAGCTCTTCATTTATTAACTATCTAGTAACATGAAAAGTAAATCTAATCCTAAAACAGAAATGAAACGCTGAAATGACAAGGAGTAGGTTAGAAATACAATACAAAGGATGCCCTATGGCATCAGATATCCATCTTTGAAGAACAGCTTGAGCATTTGGCCATTCGCAGGTAGATCAAGTGGTTCGCCATCCAATCTGCTCAAGTGGAATGAGTTTGGTCCAGCTATATCTCGAATGATGTACGGTCCCAGCCACAAGCTATCAAACTTCTTATGTTTTCCTATTTTCTCATTCTTGTGGTCCCAAAGCAATACCATATCTCCCACCTGCAAAGATCTAGATCGAGAGAATTTATCAAAGCTTTTCTTAATGTTAGATTGATTTTTACATATAGCATTAAAAGCTGTCCTACGAGCTTCATCTAACTCCACAATCTGATCTATTCTATTCTAAACAACATCTTTATCAATAGAAAAATTCTGAAGGAGCTGATAAGCTGGCAACTTAAGGTGCACAGGTAAGGTTACATCCAAGCCATAAACTAATTCAAAGGGAGATTTACCAGTAGCTTTCTTCTTAGTGATTCTATTTGCCCATAAAGCATACTTGATTTTGCTATCCCATGATCTCTTATTATCTCCTACTATCTTCTTGATAATGGTTATGAGATTCTTGTTACTTGATTCAGCCAGACCATTACCCTGAGGATAGTAATTTGACGAATGAGATAAGACAATACCATACTTGAAACAGAAAGATGAAAACTCTAAGGAACTAAAAGCTTTGGCATTGTCAGTAGTGATCTTAGCAGGGACACCAAATCTAGTAATGATGTTATTTTCAATGAAATCCATAATAACGTTTTCAGTGGCATTCTTAGCAGGAATGGCCTCAACCCATTTAGTGAAATAATCCGTAGCAGTCAAAATCCATGAGTAGCCATTGCTAGAATTTTCATGGAACTTCCCTATGAAGTCCAGATCCCAATGCTGAAAAGGTGCCTCTACAATGATAGGTTCTAGGGGCAGGGTAGCTAGCTTCTGTTTCCTAGTGAATAGTTGACAGGCTTGACAATTTCTAACGAACCTATGCACATCAGAAAAAATTGAAGGCCAATAATAACCAGCTCTCAAGATTTTGTGGGCGGTAGTTCTAGCAGCATAATGACCACCACAAAATCCTAAATGAAACTCAGATATTAATTTCTTGGACTCAACGTCATCAACACACCTAAGCACTATGCCCTCAGGATTTCGCCATCCAAGGCCATCCTTCATAAGGCAATACTTAGTGGCTTTTAGTCTAAGAGCCCTTCTTTTATGAGCAACTAAATGGTTAGGACATGTAAGATTCATCAAGTAATAAACTATGTCCTTGTACCACTCATGTTCTCCTAATCTTTGCAACTCAGGCGAAGATAGATCGCTAACACAAAACAAACCAAGAGTATTTTCATTACTTTCAGTCAACATCTAAGCCAAACCTTGGCCTTTAACTAGCTTAGTGGGTCTGATTTCTAAATCATATTCTTGTATTTTAGTAACCCACCTAGCACGAGTCCCTAAACAATCAATTTGAGTTAATATGTCTTTAACAACAGAATGTGGGACGAAAGCAATGATTTTAGAATAACCCACATAAGTTTTGAAGTGCTTCAGAGACTTGACCAAGGCATAAGCCTGCTCTTCCATGGTATTGTACTTCAATTCAGAATTTTGAAGTGCTCTACTCATGAAAGCAATAGGTTGTTCGTGACCATCTTTATTCTTTTGCAGCAGGACACCAGCAATGGTATCTTCGGAAGCGAAAGAAAAAATCATGAAATCCTTGGAATAATCGGGACTAACTAGGACAGGAGCTCCTGCAATAGCACATTTGATTTCTTGAAAAGCCTTTTTTCCGTCTTCTTGCCAAACAAATTTTGCATCTCTCTTTAGAAGACTTTGAATAGGCTTAGCTATTTCTGTGTAATTTGGAATAAATCTTCTAATGAAATTTGTCTTTCCAAGGAAATACTGAAGGGATTTAAGATTATGAGGGAGAGGAATCTTTTGGATTGCTTCAATTCTTTCAGGATCGATCTTGATTCCATCCTTAGAGATGATATGACCCAGTAATTTCCCTTCAGTTACTCCAAAAACAGATTTAGCTGGATTCAAAGAAATCTCGTATTCTCCACATCTATCGAAAACCTGCCTAAGATGATTTACATGACTGATACCATCTTTAGAGAAAATAGTAAGATCATCTTGATAAATCTCAATAAATTTCCCGATTAATCCCTTGAAGGCATAATCCATTGCCCTCTGGAATGTAGCCCCAACGTTTGTTAATCCAAACGGAATTTTGATGTATTCAAAGGTACCCCATGGCGTGGTGAATGTGGTTTTATGACGATCTTCCTTTTTAACCCATACTTGATTGTACCCAGAAAAACCATCTAGCAACGACATCATTCCAGAACCGGTTACTCTTTGCAACAAAGTTTCCATGTTTGGCAAAGGGTAATTATCTTTCTTGCATGCTAGATTAAGGTTTCGGAAATCGACACACAGCCTTATTGTACCATTCTTTTTCCTAACAATCACCAGATTCGAACACCATGTCGAATGCCTTGTTTGAGCGATAATTCCAGCTGCAAGCATTTTTGCAATCTCTTTCTGAACTAAAGGGGCCAATTTAGGATTAATTTTCCTAAGTTTCTGGCGAAAGGGTTTAGCATTTTCATCTTTTAAGGGGATAGTATGTTCCATGACATCTTCCCTATAGCCCTTTAATTCATCATAAGAAAAAGCCAAAACATCTCGATATTCGCGAGTAAATTGATTAACTTTTTCCTTTCCTGCACACTAGTACCTTTACCGATTTTAACAATTTTTGGGTTTTCAGAAGTACCAATGTTTATTTCGAGATATTCGCCTGGGTCCATCTGATTTTCTTCTTTCAGCATCGTGGCATCATGCCGATCAAAATGTTGCTCTAAGGCAACCACATTCCTGGGAGTAGGATTTATGATATGCTCATGATTTAAAGATCCATCCTCCTCAGAATCTATCTGGAAATCTTCAAACTCATCCAAACTGTTAAGAAAACGAATGACTTTCTTTTCATCATTGAAAACCTTCCAATGCTCTGAGTTATCTGGAACAGATGGTCTAAATATTATTTCCATTTTGATCTTATCTTTAATTAGCTCATCAGATAACTGGAAAGTAGTAGCAGCTACGACAAGTTCATCTGCCAAACTATTTTGCTCTCTTGGAATTGCTTTGAGGTCAAGGGCGTCAAAGTGCTCCATGGTATCCCACACAACATTTCGATAATTTCTTAATCTTTGATTCTTACATGTGAATTTATTCTTAAGCTGCATAATTAGATCGGAATCCCCCTTAATGCTAAGCAACTTAATCTTCAAAGATTTTGCCAATTCAAGACCCAACAATATAGCCTCATATTCAGCGACATTGTTGGTTGCTTCAAATTCTAATCGATAGGCAAACCTGAAAATGTGATCAAGGGGAGACTTAAGCACTATCCCAGCACCTTTACCATGCCTAGACGCGGCACCATCGAAGTACATGTACCAAACTCTATTATTGAGATCCTTAATCTTATCATTGGGAGGAATTATGAAATTAGACATGATGGCATAGTTCCCAATGTCAAATTGCTCTTTGATTATCTCGTTGTGAGGCCTCTTAGGATCTTCGACATGAAATTTTCTTTCAGGCTCTCTATTTAAATTTTAGTCTTACAAAACCATCACCCCTAGGAGAAGGAATCGTAGCATATGACCAATTCATTTGAATACTTCCTCCTAGATTAGAGGCCCACTTTCTTGATAAAAGCATACCCCAGGAATCAGGCACATCCACAACAACAATATCCATAACAATCATGATGGCTGGGTAAACTGATAGATGAACTTGCAAATATTTGATCAAACCATGCACTTCAATTTTCTTAGAACCCATGGCACATATGTTATAGTAGGGTCTAGAAACTCTTAAGTTACGCCGTTCCATGACCCTTTTAGTCATTACACAAGCTGATGCACCAGAATCCAACATACAATTATTCAATTTATATCCATTAACCAACAAGGTGATAAAGAAAGGCTGGTGATCTTTGTTATCAGCCTCTAAGCTTTGCAAATATATAGGAGCGTCATGATAGTCGACTTCTCGATTCTTCTGTTGAGAAATATTTATTTGAGGACCTTGGATAGCTTTTAGTAACTTATCTCTTTGGGAAGGGATTTTAGCAATCTCGGAGACAGGAACCCAGATTTTGGCATTGTTAAACCAACTTCCCAAATCGACATCAAATCCATAGTTTAAACCAGGGTTAAAAGTTCGAGGGGGAATTTGATTCCCGCTTTGATCTTTATCCCTTCTCTGGTAGGTCAAACCTTTATCTCTAGCAATTTTCAAGATTTGCTCGGGAGAGGGTTTTTCACCATATAACCTAGCCAAAATATCATCTTCATTTTCAAGGTTATTTATACTAAAAGCCGATGAAGGACTCGTAACATCACGACTATTTTCCTTGACCTCTATCCAATCATTCATAGACAAAGGAAACTTGCTACCTACCACATTTATTTGATCACCCGTTCCAAACATCCCGTTATCTAAAATTCTTCTAAAGATAGGGCAAGTGGTTTCTTCATGAAGAGCATCACAAACCCGACAATAAGGAGGAGCATTATCAACCAAATTGGTAAACAGATTAGGGGGTCTCTGCTCACTAGATTGACCCTTATTTTGCCAATTGTTATTTCTGTTATTATTATTTCGAGGCTGGAAATTTTGCGTTTGCGTTCTTTCCATTTGGACCAACCTATTCTGCAAAGTGGCTATTTCCTTAGTATGATTAATTTCCATGGTTTCAATCTTTTGAAGCAATTTGAGAACAAGCTCACTTTCAGGTTCTTGAACTGCATTTCCTTTAGGTTCTTTTAGTTTCGTAGCAGCCCTGTTGAAACCTGGGATCTCAGATTTTCCAGATGTTGCCTTGTCCTTTTCAAGTTTTATAGCTAAGGCTTGGCAATCCCTATAATCATTAAGTCTAGCACGCCTTAACTCATAAGATGGCTCAGGACTAAATGCATCAATGTAAAAATCTCGAAGAGATTTGTCGGTAGGTTTATAGTCTTGAGGTAATTCTTTAATAATGTCATTAAACCTTTTATTAAATTCTTCAGCAGTTTCATTCTCTCTCTTTTTGATTATGTTAATAGCTTTCACGAGGTGTCTTCCCTCTCGCTTGTCCCCATACTTTTCTTTAAAGGCGTTAACAATCGATTGTAAGGAATCAAATGAATTTTGAGGCTTTTCCGTAAACCAATCTAGAGCGTCACCCTCCAAAGTTAGAACATAAAGGGTCATTTTAACATCTTCATGATTAAAATCAGCGGCCCTTGCGTATTTCCCTAACCATGAACTAAAGCTTTCAGATGTGAATTGGCACTGATTGTGTTATCTCCCTGAAAGATAGGCAATTTATCCATTCCATGTTTTGGAATATCATTGGGATAACTCGGAATATTAGCAAAGTTACATGGGGAGAATATGTCCATGATGTCGTGCTCAACTGGAATAGTAAAAAGTAGATGGATATCATAGAGGGCTTTTTGTCCGAGATTAACAAGAAGTATACGAGAAGAGAGTTTGTGTAATCGTACTCTGAGGGCCCTTTCAGGATCAGGAGCAGGATTGCACAGACTACTTGGATGTCTTCTAGTATACATTCTTGAAGATAATATATGAAGTGGAGTTGCCACCCGGACAGGAAGTGAAACACGATAAAGCTCGGAAGGAAAGGACCAAGAACAGGAAAAACTCTATCCCCGGTAACGGCGCCAAAAAATGTTGTCGCACAGATTGTCATGACAATGCTCAGACCGGGGGCTGTCACCCTGATCCCCGATCTCTCTGTTTAAGCCTGTCTCCCACGGCTAAGGGGGGTAGACCCTATAGGAAAATGAATGACCAACTGTGAACCAGTTGGGTTGGGAGACACGGAGAAACAAGCACTAAATTGATTTGTTAAATAAATAGACCAGTGCCTTATGAAGTTAATGTTTAAATGATTACTTAGTAAATGTTGCAGAAATGTAAACCATGTAGAGTAATCATTTATCATCAACAAACTCAAGCATTGAAAAATATTTGATAGATGCACAATGCCAGCGATTAAAACTCAATAATGATATTCCAACAATTAAAATTTCGAAAGATAAATGATTTAAACAACCACGAAAAAAGCTAACCAGAGATCACATTCATATAGTTAATTTTCAGATGAATATTAAATCATGTTAAACATTAATTCCCACATCAAAATTTTAGCCTCGGTAGAAAAGGTGAAACCTAAGAAATTCCAGAGCCAAGACTGAAACTGGCAAAACATTTCCAAATTTTTGTATCTATTTATTTTTATTTTTTTTAGATGAAATAAAACTTGGAACTTTTAAATCGAAAAAAAATTTAAATGATATAAAATTTAAACTAAAACTAAAACGAAACTTGAAATTTAAAATCTAATCTAAATCTAAAGTCTAATAAAAAGGAACTCTTTATATCTTTTTTATATTTTTTATCAAGATTTAAAAAAAAATAAAAAATAAAACTAAATTCCAAAATAAAAAAAAAAGAACTAACCACTAAACTTTAATCTAATTTTAAAACAACCTAAACGCTATGCGAATTAGGCTAAGCCTAATGCCCAAAAAAAAAGAATTGAAACGTTAATACATATACATCAAAACAAAATCGAAAAAAAATAAATTATTTTGAATTTTTTATAAACTTAAATCAAAGAAAGAAAACTTACGTTAATTCCTATTCATAAAATAAAATGAAATCAAAAACAAAATTACCTTACCGCAAACACCAAAATCGTATTTACGCTGGAGCCCAAACTGGTTTCTTCAGGTAAAAAAAAACTTACACATAACGTTTCACGCATTAGCTGGCCCCTAAGACAAAATACGATTTCTTACAGTGTGCTTGCAGATCGATCGACGACGGATGGATATAGTTTACAGTTTTGCAGCTTCCGACAACCATTTAGAACCATGATAATTACTGCATTGATCAGACCCACGATGTTTGTCAACATAAGCTTTTTTGAATGGCAAAAATGTGTGAATGCAGGTTGGACGAGGACTTAGCACGCAGGTCTGGTTCGAATCTTTGCAATTTGCTATGATAGCTTGCCACAGGCTGGAGGTAAATACGCAAGGGGTTTGCAGGGTTTTGGAGAAAAATTCGACGACAGCAAGGGGCCACGTTTTTCCCTTTTGTTTTGCAGATGGAGGCGGGGGTTTTTCTTAGTGGAATGCTGCAGTTTTGGCACACTCTAGGGACAGTATGCCAGGGAAAGAAATCCGTGGGAATGGCAGCTGCAATGCTGTAGGTGAGGGACGGCCAGGTTTGCTGCGTGATGATGCTTCAATGGAAACGATAGCGTACGTGTGTGACTGCGTGGGAAAAAGACAACAAGGGTGCAGGTGATATATGGCTACGTGGAGTTGGATGGAGGCAGAAAAAATGAAGAAGTGCAGTGATCCCCTTGCGGCGTACAGGTTGCTTTGGAAATCGATGGGGAGCACAAAATAAAAAAGTTAACTTCCTGCAGATGATGAAACCCCAGATCTGAAAACAACGGATATTTGAAACCCTTGGACAGCGAAACAGTGACCCCGCGAAACTTAATTTTCCACAAGAATTTTATCTCAGACCTGCAAATGGAAAACAAAATTCCGGAAAGTATATGCAAAATTTATAATGAAACCCTACAAACCGGTCAAAAATTTCAAAATTATAGCTCTACAACAGCCATATTTGTCAGTTGTCATCAATAATATTCCAGAACTTCAGATTTACTATGAAAATACTTAGGAAATCTCTCATGCAAATCAGAAAACAAACTAAATGACTAACCCAGGATCAAAACTAGCTGGGCTTTGCAAGAAAATGCTTGCGGGAGTTGGTTGGTTTAGCCGATAACTTCCTCAAACACCCACTGATCTTCTTCAATAAGGGTTTCCTGCACAGATCACTTCAATCATCAATAAAGAGAGGAAAAATAGTAATAGATCTCAAATGCAATAGAGATACCTGCCATTACTTCAGAAATTCTAATACCATTCAAACCCTAGCAAGTGAACAAGATACCTATGCTCAACAATACTCTTCAATAAGCTGTTACTAATGGCTGAAAATTAAAATATGCAGAAAATAAAATAGCTCACAGCACTTCAAGAGAGTAACACTAGCAAGATTTCGACCCGAAAGTCTTTCTTTATTAGCACCAGAAAAAAAAAAAAAAAAGGTTTACAAGAGAGCTTCTTCAGCACAAAACTCACAGAGCGAATGATCTCAAATGACCCCTAGCACCCTATTTAAAGGAAAAATTCCCAACAGCTAGTTTGAGTGATCCATGTCAAAATGATCTCGACCGTTGATGAGGATCAAGATATCCCTTAATCTCATCCGTCGAATTTTTTAATGCATTAAAAAATTGAAATTCTCAAAATATTATTATTTTATTATTTTTTTAAGTTTTATTCTATTTGTTTATTTTATTTTATTTTATTAAATTTTTATTTTTATTTTTTTATATTTTTATTTATATATATATATTATATATATATAATATATAATTATATATATATATATATATATATATAAATTTTATATTATTATTATTTTATTATTTTTTATTATGGATCCTCAAACTCAGCTTTGGAAAAATTTCCTAGGGACCTAGGACTTAGGACCATGAGGGGGATTAAAACATTTCCTAACCCTCAAGTACACTTTACATCATGAACTTTTACAATTTTAATCTCAAGGGGGGAAAAGCCCTTTGACATAGACCCCTCATAGACCACCCAGTTCTGCGACCAAACATAATCTAGCAGATTAACACACTAGGATTCTCCTAAGACTCTAATGACAAAATTCATTCTGGCTTTGGGGTCAGGTTGAAGGAAAACTCTGTCGATCATGGATCGGTGAGACGAAAAACCTTCCAGAACGTAGATTATCACTAGAAAATTAGGTCCACCTAGGCAATTTACATACATGACTTGACTCTGCTAAGATTATTTACAATTCAACATGCAGACTGGGTTTACAACTTAATATGATCAAATGGATGATGACTGTCGAATGACATGGACATGTCGATCAAGCGCTATCCCTTTTGCGAAGAAAATGGAGTGTACTTGCTATGGGTAGTTGACATGCAGTGGTCAACAAGGCCACTGCCTGCTTCCCGTGGGCTTCCATTTCACAACCTACTCAGAACACTATTTCTTAAAACAGTTAAGGGAGAGGTTCAACTTAGACTAGGCATATAAGCTGAAAATAACCAACATCCTCGCATCACACTTAGCTCTTAGGAATTGCATATCATACAGGATAGTCTATCATATTAAGAAATGGGTGTCTATATGATTACTTGACACTAATTTACATTAAGCAAGAATTGTGACTCCATAAGGCACTGGTCTCATATTTAAAATCTAATCTAATCATTAATTTTTCTAAATTTAACCAAGTAGCTAGGACACTCATTTGTGTCTTTCAAACAAGTTGGTTCCCAACTTGTTTTCCTTCATCTCATTTCCATAGGGATTACCCCCCATAGCTTGGTGTTGGGAGACAACTAGAACAGAGTGGGTGGGGATCAGAGTGACAACTCCCACTCTAAGCAGTTGTCGCGGTCCCTGTACAATCCAAGCGACAACAAGACTTTCAAAGGTGGAAGGGAGAAACTGTATCTTTATGGTGGTGGGTAGGCTAACCAAATTTGCATACTTTATGGAAATATTCTTGAACTACATAGCAACACAAGTAGAAAAAACTTTTTTTTGGGAGGTCTTTAGATTGCACAAGGTTCCCAAGCATATTGTCAGTGACCGAAATAGTAGATTCCTCAATGCATTTTAGCAAGAGCTATTTAGATTGGCTAGCAAGGAACTAACCTTGAGCATTAGCTACCATTCGCAGAGAGATGGCTAGAGAAAGATCATCAACAAATGGAAGGTTATTTTAATTTTTGGGAAACTATGTGGCCGATTAGCAGAAGATGTGGATCCGGTGGTTGCACTTCGGAGAATATTGCTGCAACACTACTTACCATATGCCCATTAGCATGACTCCTTCTAAGGCACTATATGGATATGATGCTCCCACATTTATTGAGATGGAATTAGGAGATATAAGGGCACCAGAGGAAAAGTATTAGTTACAAAATAGTCAGGACATTCTTAGAATCCTCAAAGAAAACTTGTAGATGTTCCAAAATCAGCAAAAGATATATGCATATTGTGACAGGGTGGAGCGTAGTTTCCAAGAGGGGGACCTTGTCTTCCTAAGGCTTCAGCTGTATAGACAATCCTCCTTGAAAAGACGTGGCTCTGAGATATTGAAGCCCCGTTTTTATGGACCTTACAGGGTGATGCAGAAAATTGTGGAAGTGGTTTATGAACTAGAGCTATTGGAAGAAAGCAAGATTCCCAATGTCTTCCACATATCTTGCCTCAAAAGGGTACTTGGGCAGCAGGTTAATGCGACAATAAAACTTCCAACATTAGATGAGGAGCAGAAATCGGTCCTCGTTCTAGAAGAGGTCATGGATACAAGAGAAAGGAAGTTGAGAAATCGAATTATCAAGGAGTACTTAATTTGTTGGGATGGCCTATCGACAGAAGACGCCACATGGGAAGGCGAATAGGTATTATAGCATCCCAGCGTATAGTTGCTTGAGGATAAGAAATTTCGGGAAGGGAGGACTGTAATGTCCCTTTCCAATCCATAACAACAGAGAAAAGTGAATTCATAGCCTACCATGATCCCTAAAGGTTATCAACAAGAAAAAGGGGATCAATAGATTAATTAGAAAATATTATCCTAATAATTAAATAAAAGTGGTAAAGTCACTTTATAAAAATAAGTGACCAATGGTATTATTTTTCCACCCATGGTATTTTGTAGAGGGAAAAATTATAAAGAAAAGGAGACTTGATGAAAAGGGGTATGGTTATATTTGATTCGTGAATTGTTGAATAGCTCGAGAAGCTATTGTGTGTGAGAACCCTCAAGTATTCCCAATTTTGATGTTGAAATACACAACTTAGCTGGTGGAGATTGGTTTCAGTCAATCAGAGGGCCGAATTAGATTGCTCAGGAGGGCCGATTTGCTAGGGTTCAAGCTGGCCGATTGCATTATTCAAGAGGGCCGAATCTTCAATTTGCTGTGGAGAATGAGTTGCAGAGCTAAGGGAGTCAAGAAAAGGGTTTTGGGGAAAAATTTTCCATCAAGTTTTCTTCCAAATTAAGTGATGCAATTTCCTTCCAATTTATAAATAAAATAGCTGGATCTTGCAGTGTTTTTTCTACAATTTCTAGAATGATGTTTAAAATTTATTGTTGAATCTTCTGGCAAATATTTATAGTGGATTTCTTGAATTTAAATTTCTGGAAATTAAATCAATTATATAAGAGGGATATTACAGCAAGGAAATGTAATAGACGATCTTAATCTTCCAAATACAGATACAACTATGTTGATAAAGGAACTATAGAATAGTATATAAGACAAGAAAACTTTCATGAAAAAGTATGAAATCTAGGCATGAACTTAAGCCTAGATTGTCAATGTTATAGTATAAATGTTGCACTTCCATGCTATAGTATGGTGTAGGTCTACTGCCCATAACAAAACATCTCAATAACATATCCTTTTGAGGCTTATGGGCCTATTTATAATTTCTTCTCCTTTCACCCCTTTGATCCTTGCATGTGGGATAAGTGACTTTACATGCATGCATGATCTTTAGTATTTTGCCACCTAGTAAGATTCTAATTGATACTTTAAAATGAGTAATGGAAATAAATGTCCCACCAACCATTACTTAGCATCAAACCTTAATGACTGACATAAAGTAAATACTACTAACAGAAAGTTCTAATGTCTAAATGTCAAATGACTATATGACTATCATCAAGTGTGAATGACTGACATAAAGGATATTATCATTAGGCATCGTAACACTCGCATATGTATATATTTTAGAGCATATACATTATTATTTCTGAAATCTCAATTTTATTAACAATTATATCATATTGTACCGCTGATATCCTGTGTCTGCAAAGATCTATCTTACAACCAATTTTCAGGAGCTCTTCCGACATGGCTTCGTGACAACAATTTGAAAGTGTATGCAAAGAGGAGTAATTTCTGATACAAATTCATCTGTTGACCTCGAGAAATTTGCTATATCTCTTCTACTCTGCCTTCTTTTCCCTCTTTTTATATCACCACCTGTCTTTATTTCTATCTCAGTTATAATTGGTCGCATCCTTTATTAGTGAATGTTAGTATCTATTATTAGGTGTGATCATCAACACGCTTGTTTCCATCAACTACACTATCCAAATTGTAATAACTAATATCATGACATGCAGGAATCTAGTAGGAAATAACTTCACAACAGATGAAACAGAGAAGAGGTAGGCATGTACCCTTTTTATCTAATATTCTATTAAAGAGTAAATACAAGGAAACATATTGAGCTAATGTTGAAAATCTTATGTTATTGATTTGTTAAAAATGGTTCTAGAATTTGATATGCTATACAAAATAATCAATATAATATTTATTCAGGATGCATCCAACAGGACACGAGTCTGAAAGCAGGGTACCTGAATTTTTATCTGAATTATATATTTAAGAATATTAAGTAATGTTTTTAGGCTATATTATAATTGGTTATTATTAGCAACTTTGTGATTGCAGCTTTTCTGGGACAGGATTAGGTTGCCTCCAACGGACCTTTCCCTGCAATAAAGGATGTGAGTTATTCTAGTGGTTTCCCTTTTAAGTACCGCAAGTTGCTTTTTCTAAAAAGGTTATTTGTTTTATTTCCATGTAGTTTCATGTATAATGGATATTTCACTGGCCAAGTTGGGGATAGCTTTTCATTGAGATTGGGCTCGTATTAATGAGATAAAAAAAATTTTAAGTTTTTATTTCTCTCAATTTCATTCTTATATATATATGTTTTCATATCCATCTTTCTTTAATTATAAAATTATTTCCGTATACCATAAGATAAAGATTGTAACCCAAAGGAGTGAATATAGTCATGCCATTTACATGGGATATTCAACCTTTGATCTTCCTTGTTGGTTTCCATTGACAAGATCCAGTAATGAGTTCTCGACAGAATTCAATACAATTTCCCAAATTCACCTCCATTTTCAAATTGATAATTTAACAAGTGGTAGTGATTAATTTTTCCCTAACCCCATCCTTGTCTCTTGTTCATGCATCAAAGTTGATAGTATATCCTTGTTACGGATCGAATTTGCAAGGTTGCAAAGGTTTGTGCAACTTGGTGCAATGGACACACATAGGGTAAGGTCTTGTTACCCATCCTTCAGCATAGGTAATATATTCTATTGCAACATTTTTTCGCACCATTGTAAACCCAAGGTCACAAGCCAAAAGCCACGTAACAACCATGTGAGATATTGTGTGAAGTATCCTAGACCTTGTGTCTCATTGTTTGTGCCTTGTTGTTTTGGTCAAATCATGTCCTATCCCTTTCAGCTCGTCTCAGGTTCCTTTCATCCTGGATAGGATTGGAGGACCTTTGATGGGTTTACTTGAGAACTCATGGTTTTATGGGAACCTGATTTTGTAGGGGTAATCACTAGTGTATGGATTAGTCCAACCTATGTCCAAGTAAGTCTATATAGTTTGTAGGTGGCCTTGGTTTTGGTGTAGTATCCCTAAGATGTTTTCACATATGGTAGTCTCGCAGTCCGCATTTCACGCTTACCAAGACAATTCACATTTCCCAATTTTAGTTTTTGTAGCATTGGATGTGTTCTAGCCATGATATTTTGTGGCGAGGCTAGAATACATGAAATCTCCAAAACCTAGAAATCATTTATGGAAATTCTGCCTTGAAATGACTTAATTAGATTATTAACCAATTTTTAAATATTTACTAAGTCTAAACCTATGGAATATGGTTAATTAATCAATATTAATTGAGATAATGTGAGAATCATCTAGAAACTCACATGGATCGATCCAGAGATGATACTAGCAATTGATTAAGTTCTAATCTGGGTCATTGGTGCTCCAATAGAGGATTATAAGAGGAGGTCGATGTGGTAATGGAGAATACACTTAAGAGGTTCGATTTCTTGGCAAATCGATTTCCAGAGTAGCACCATTTAATTGCCGAAAAGAGAGTCAGAGATCGAAGCAGTGAGAGGGGGCAGAGGCAGTGAAGTCGAAGGAAGAATTCCAGATCCAGTGAGTGAATTTGCAGAGAGGAAAAAGAGCCAAAGAGAGGCTGACACTGGTACAACACAGTAGCCTCTAGAGGTAGTTTCGATTTTGATGGGGAAAGATGAGTTTCAGTGCCAGAAGCTGGGAAGAGATTCCAAAGGCTAGGAGAGACATTTTCCCAGACAACAGCAGACTAGACGGCTTAAGGAGAGGCTGATTCAGACTAGGTGGAAAAGGGACTGCGCTAGGGTGGCGAAGTAGCTGCACAGAGGCAGTTTGGACGGATCACTTGGAGCTGTGGTTAAAGCTCGAATTTTCCTGTGGGGTGAGGAAAATTCCTCACTAGATTTTTTCCAGTATTTTCTCTGTAGGATTGCCAGTATTCGACATCCAGATTGTACTCAGATTGTTTCACTGCTGCTTAATAATAAAACCCACAACTGTTGCACCAATTTTCCCAAGTTGGGGTTTTCTGGGGACTTTTGTCCAAAAATAATTGTTTTATTTTATGTGTGTACTAGCATTTCTTCCAATTTTTATTCTTCCGCAGTTTTATTTATGTAGATTGTAGTGTGATTTATTCATTATTTGTTGTAGCAAACAATAAATAAATTGTTAAATTAAATTAACAATTAGGAGAATAATTTCTAGTTGCTACAAGAAGATTCTAATAGGATTCAGTGTTGGAATTTTCACATGGTACCAGAGCACAGTTGATCAATCGAAGAGCTTAGAAGTGAAAAGAGAAGGAATTTCGCTGCTCATTGTGGGCAGCAGGCCAAAATTCCTAAGAATAGCATAGTCATTCTTCCAGGAGGTCGAATTACTTGTGGAGGCTAGATTTTTCTGAGTGGGGCAAAAAAATTTGATCTTTCTAGATCGAGTGATTCCAGAGGCAGAGGGAGCAGCTCAAATTTTTCGTTGAGAAGATCTCTAGCTGGATGCAGTGGTTTTTGCAGCAGTTCGCTAGATCAAAGTCAGTGTCGAGTGGAAGGAATAAGAGCACACACAGAGGGAAAATTTTCCTCAAAGAAGTTCTAGTCTCAAGAAGTTCAATTTTTCCTTGTAGATCAGCAGTCGTTGTGAGCAGATCTTCTCACTCCAGAAAGGAGTGCGAATAGTAGAGCAGCAACTGAGCAGAAGGAAAGAGGATATTTTCGACATTTTGTTTAGATGGCCACAGTTGGGTTGAGAGATTAGGATAGGTTGGATGACTCCTCCAACTATGTCATCTAGAAGGCCAGATGCCCTTCGTGTTGGATGAATATGACCTGAAGCTCTATATAGACAACGTTGTGGCAGTTCCCTAGGATGCAGATTAGGTGAAGGAATATAGGAAAGAAATGGCAAATGTGAGATTTTGGATGGAGTTTGGGACCATATAGTCTCACACGTAGCTGGCAAGGATACTGCCAAAGAGATGTGGGATGCTCTCACCACGCTATATCAGGGCACTTTCGAGCAGCAAAAGATGTACTTAGAGGGGAAGCTGAGATGTATCAGGATGCAGAAGGAGAAGGCATAGATCCCTTCCTCACAAGGATTAAGGAGGTTCGAGACCAGTTGTCAGTTGTTGCGGCAGGGCCTCAACCCACAGAGCTTCTGAGATTGGCACTCAACAGTGTCTCTGAGGAATGGCAAGTCTTTGTCCAAAGCATATTGGGCAGAGACAAGCTACCAGATTGGGACAGGATGTGGGTTGACTTGTGGCAAAAGGAATTGAGGCAAGCACTTCTAAAGAGCTCCATCAATGGTAACAAAAACAGACATAAGTAATTGAAGGAGGAAAATAATGTGGCCCTCGCATCAAAGGGTCCCAATTAAGGACAACGAGAGTAGCAGAAGAAGAAGAAGGACCTGTTGAAGATCATGTGCTTTAGGTGTGGTGAACTTGGTCACTACAGTACCCAATGTCCTCTCAAAAAGAAGGACAAAGAGGAGAAGCAAGACCAAGTTGTAGCACATGCTGAGATCGATAGGCTATCCTCCAAGTTGGAGAAAGATTGCGCTATGATTGCTAACATACCTCCAAGAGTGAGGTGGGGTGATTTGGAGCTGTAACCCCAGAGCGCTATAGATGGGTAGGGTCCTTGAGGATGTTGGAATTTCTAAGTCTATCCATTAGAAATTCTTCCTGTATTATCTGATTTATTTCTTCTTACTTGTTTAGTTACTTAACAAGTTATTTATCATGTAAATACTGAAAATAAATACAAGTACAGTATCAACACATACAGATCTTCAACTGAAAGAAACAAGCACACAAGTGACACTGTTGTTTTTGGACTAATGTCCTTGGAAAAACCCAATGCAGGAAAATTGGTGTAGCTATCCAGAGGGTTTTATTATTATGCAGTTTCGGAATACAACCTGGGTGCCAGAAATGGCTCATCCAACAGTGAATGCCCTTGGCAGTAGTACCTCTCAGTCAGAGATAGATATTCCAGCTAAATTACCGGATGAACAATCTCATAGCAAAAATACAACTTCTGCTACTCTGCGTCACCCTAATAGGGATTGTGTCACCCTATCCAGCTCTCCAGCTACAATTTGTCCCACAAAAATCTCCCAGCACTGATCCTCAGGCCCGCGTCAGCCTCTCTGGCTCAGCGTTAGCCCAACGTCAACATATCTGGCCCAACGTCAGCCTCTCGGGGATCTGTGTGAGCCTATGGAGCCTCTGTGTCTCACACGCTAGCCCTCACTGGCTCTGCACAACTCCTGGATGCCTCTGTGTGGCCTCTGGCTGCCTCTAGCTAGCTCTGTGTCAACCTCTCCAGGCTTTTGCGTTGATCCTCTTGGTACTAACTCTGCCTCTCTGCTATGTATTCACTGTCCCTCAGCTGCAACTTAGATGACTTTACTCAATTTCCTCAACAAACGCTGCCCTAGAAAATTGAGTTCTTGATCTCTCTCGGTGTGTTCTCCAACTGACCCTCAAGGCTCCTCTTATACTTTTCTCGTTGGTCCATCAACGACCGATATTAAGTCTCTAATCAACAACTAAGATTAGATATGGCTTTATCCATGTCTTTTGGACCATTCTAACTCAGTTTTATATTAATTCACATTAGTATTTTATTTTTCCTAAGTTTAGACTTAGGAACTCCATTAAAAATATTAATTATTTTAATATCTCCCAAACTGGTTAGATTCTGCCCAAACCATTTCCGGCATTTGGAGATCACATGTGCTATAGCCTCTCCACTAATTTTTGTGGCTAGAGCACATTCGATGCTACCCCAAATCAACACTCCCTCTTAGCGAGGACTGTGCTCTAGTAATACTCCTCACTGACTATCACCCTGATCATCCAGCATCGGTCCCTGTGCTGATGCTAGGCCTCCTCGCTCAACATCCTCTGCACTGTTGCATTATGTACTGCTACCCATGGACCTGCCACTGCCACTGCTACATCCATACGAAAGCTCCCTTTGCATCCATGTTGATGCCCATGGCCCTGCCACTGCCACTGCTGCATCTGCACTGCATCCCCTCTCATCATGCTGCCCATAGCACTGCCACTGCTAACTGCTGCACTGCAACTCAGTTACTGAGAAGTAAGTAACTGATCCTCCCAACTCTGAAATCTCTGTCAGGCTAGGGACACTCCCAACATTGAAGCTCCCTCTGTCGTTGACAAGTACTCCCTCTTTGACCTCTGCACTGCTGCAACAACTCCATGCATTTCGCATTGATGCCTCACACTGTCTTGGGACTCTTGCATTGTAGCATTCTATGTCGCTCCATTCGCATCTATCTTTACTGACATCTGCCAGTCCTACTACTTTTCTTTGGGGCTCCCATAGCCAGGTATAATCCAAGAGGTTGGGTACCTCCAAGATCTTGCCCGTCATCGCCTGTATTCTGTCTAACTACAGCTCGATGTCTCCCCACTTTATCTCAAGTGTTGCATGAGCACTCATGGCACAGTCATCATCTGTGTCCACTTCTTTCTCCACCCTCACTAGCGTTGCCTTGGTCTTAGAAGCCTCTCCCTTGCTCTCCTTCCTCCGACACTGCTTCGCATAGTGACCCAGTTCCCCACAGTGGAAGCATTTTATGTTGGAGAGGTCCTTCTTCCATTTCACCTACTTTCTCGCAGATGCTAGAGCAACATCCTCCTCTGCCTTTTCTTGATTTTGATCCCCTTACCGCTACTCCCTGCCTTGGTTAGCCGTCTGATCTCTTCTTGACGAAGAGCCACCCACAGTTCCTCCAATATGAAAGGTTCAACCTGCCCAATAAGCTCTGGACAATTACCTTCCAGTCCTCTGAGTCTACGTTCAATTCGGTCCTCACCAACATCTCCTCATTCGGCATGGCCCCTATGGAAGTCGCCTAGTCCTGGATCTCCGTCAATCGCCCAAGGAAGATATCTATCTGCTCGCCCCTCTGCATTTGGTTTGATCACAACTGATTTTCTAGAAGCTTCTTCCTCTACATGGAAGTATGCTGATACAAATTCTTCAGGGCATCCCACATCTCATTTGATGTGCCCTTCTCAACAATATGTGGTATCACATGATCCTTGACCCCGTCAAGAATGATGCACTTAGCCCTCGCCATTGCCTCCTCGTACTTGTCATTTTCAGCCGGGTCAACTGGGGTCGCTATCGTTTTGAAGGTGAAGTGTTTGATGTGATACTTGTTTAGAATGGAAAAGATCCTGGCTTTCCAGACTACGAAGTTTGAAGCTCCGTCCAGTCTATCCTGATCTCTTAGCCCAGTCACTGCCATTTTGCTGCTCCTCTTTCAACTCTTTCGAGTCTCTCTACTTCCCTCCTGGAAGTCCTCTAATTGACTCCTGCTGAGACTCTCAACTTCCCGTTTGGAAGTTCTTGGTTTGACTCCCTATGAGCCTCGATTTCCCTTTTGGATATCCCTTTGCCAATGTTGAGATGCCCCACTCCGATCGTTTGTGCAGCCGCACCACTGATCTGGATTTCTTGGCTAGAAATCCTCAGCAACAACTCCTTCCTCCTTGGTCTTGCCCTATTAGGTACTTTTCTGACCACAATATCCCACCAGCTTCGCTCCACAACTTACTCACAACCTCCTATGCCCTAGCAATCTGAAGGTTAGAGCCTCTAGGCTTTGTGCAATCCCGACACCGATCTGTACCTCCTGGCCACAGCGTCGATCCTTCCTGACTGAGAAAGATGACCGAGCCCTGCGTAGGTCAGGTCTGCTATTCTCTACCTTAACGTTGATCCTCCTCCTGGCTCGAACTGATGATGCAGGCTCTTTGCGTCACCCCTTCCTTGCTGCTTTCTGCTAGGAACAACTCTGTCACTCGAGACAGTTGTTTCTGTTGCTGTTGCTTTGCTCGACTGATGTCTTTAGTTATCCTGTGATCTGCAACTTCGCTCTGATACCATGTTGGAGTTTCTAAGTATATCCATTAGAAATTCTTCATGTACTATTTGATTTATGTATTCCTACTTGTTTAGTTACTTACCAAGTTATTTATCATGTAAATATTGAAAATAAATACAAGTACAGTATCAACACATACAGATCATCAACTGAAAGAAACAAGCACACAAGTGACACCGTTTTTTTTGGACTAATGTTCCTGGAAAAACCTAATGCGGGAAAACCGGTGCAGCTATTTAGAGGGTTTTATTATTATGCAGTTTCAGAATACAACCTAGGTGCCAGAAATGGCTCACCCAACAGAGAATGCCGCCACAGTAGTACCTCTCAGTCAGAGACAAATATTCTGGCTAAATTACCAGTTGAACAATCCCATAGCAACAATACAGCTTTTGTTGCTCTGCGTCACCCTATCTAGCTCTCGAACTCCAATCTATCCCACGAAAATCTCCCAACGCTGATCCTAAGGCCTGCGTTAGCCTCTCCGGCTCAGTGTCAACCTAGCGTCAACCTATCTGGCCCAACAATAGCCTCTTTGGGCCTCGCGTCAGCCTCTGGAGCCTTTGTGTCTCACACACTGGCCCTCACTGGCTCTGCGCAGCCCATGGATGCCTCTGCGTGGCCTCTAGCTGGCTTTACGTCAACCTCTCCTAGCTTCTGCGCTGATCCTCCCAGTACTAACTCTGCCTCTCTGCTATGTATTCATTGTCCCTCGGCTACAACTCAAATCACTTCACTCAATTTCCTCAGCAAACCCTACCCCAGAAAATTGAGTTCTTGATCTCTCTCGGTGTGTTCTCCAAATGACCCTCAAGCCTCCTCTTATACTTTTCTCGTTGGTCCATCAACATTCGAAATTAAATCTCTAATCAATGGCTAAGATTAGATTTGGCTTGATCCATGTCTTTTGGACCATTCTAACTCAGTTTTGTATTAATTCACATTAATATTTTATTTTTCCTAAGTTTAGACTTAGGAACTCCATTAAAAATATTAATTATTTTAATATCTCCCAAACTGGTTAGATTCTTCCCAAACCATTTCTGGGTCTTGGAGATCTCATGTTCTATAGCCTTTCCACCAATTTTCGTGGCTAGAGCACATCTGATGCTACCCCAAATCAACAGAGTCCACCTCATGGATCAATACCTTGCTACAGGGGCACACTGATTTCAGTGGCATGATGGATCAGTGATAGTTGATGCAGTCAAATGCTAGAGTGATAGTTGCAGAGACTTGTAGTGGTCAGATGCTGGGGAGCGCAATGCAGAGTTGGCAGCAGTGCAAAGTCAACAACAAAGCAGCTTCTTCAGTGACAATGTAGATACTAGCAGCAATCAAAGACTCGGGTGACAGATGCATTATAGGTTCAGTAATTTGGATGCTTTTTCGTTGTAGATGTTGTAGTTGCAGCAGCAACAGATGAGAGGGAGTTGCAGTACAGATATAGTGTTGATAGCAGTTTAGCAGAGTCAGTAGTAGCACAGATGCAATGTATATCAAAGTTGCGCTTGATCCATGTCTTTTGGACCATTCTAACTCAGTTTAATATTAATTCACATTAACATTTTATTTTTCCTAAGTTTAGACTTATGAACTCCATTAAAAATATTAATTATTTTAATATCTCCCGAATTGGTTAGATTCTGCCCAAACCATTTCTGGGTCTTGGAGATCTCATGTTCTATAGCCTCTCCACCAATTTACGTGGCTAGAGCACATCCGATGCTACCACAAATCAACAGAGGAGTCCACCTCATGGATCAATACCTTGCTACAGGGGCACACTGTTTTCAGTAGCATGATGGATCAGTGATAGTTGATGCAGTCAGATGCCAGCATGATAGTTGTAGAGACTTGTAGCGATCAGATGTTGGGGAGCGCAGTGCAGAGTTGGTAGCAATGCAGAGTTAGCAACAAAGCATATTTTTTAGTGACAGTACAGATACTAGCAACAATGAGAGACTTGGGTGACAGATGCATTATATTGATCACAGTTGGTTCAATATTTTGGATGCTTTTTTGTTGTAGATGTTGTAGTTGCAGTAGCAACAGATGAGAGGGAGTTGTAGTGCAGATTTAGTGTTGACAGCAGTTTAGCAGAGTCAGTAGTAGCACAGATGCAACGTATATCAGAGTTGTGCAGTGGTTGGTGGGTGGTATGGCCAGACATCAGCAGCATGACAAGAGATGATGTAGAGACAGGGTGCTGTTATAGGGGGTGCAGTAGCACAACACATTCCTCACTAAGAGGGAGTGTTAGTTTTTGTAGCATCAGATGTGTTCTAGCCACGATATTTTGTGGAGAGGCTAGAATACATGAAATCTCAAAAACCCAGAAATCGTTTCTGGAAATTCCACCTAGAAATGAGTTAATTAGATTCTTAACCAGTTTTTAAAAGTTTCTTAAGTCTAAACCTAGGGAATATGCTTAATTAATCAGTATTAATTGAGATAAGATGAGAATCAAATAGAAACTCACACAGATCAATCCAGAGATGATCCTAGCCATTGATTAAGTTCTAATCTTGGCCATTGGTGCTCCAATAGAGGATTATAAGAGGAGGTCGATGCGGTGATGGAGAATACACTTGAGAAGTTCGATTTCATGGCAGATCGATTTCCAGAGTAGCAGCAGTCAGTTGCCAGAAAGAGAGTCAGAGATCGAAGAAGTGAGAGGGGTAGAGACAGTAAAGCTGGAGGGAGAATTCTAGATCCGATGAGTGCATTTGCAGAGAGGCAGAAGAACCATAGAGAGGCTGACGCTGGGGCAGTGTAGTAGCCTTTGGAGGTAGTTTCAATTTTGTTGGGGAAAGACGAGTTCCAGTGCCAGAAGATGGACAGAGGTTCTGGAGAAAAGGAGATATATTTTCCTAGACAACAACAAACTAGACGACTTGAGGTGATGCTGATTCAGACTGAGTGCAAAAGGGATTACGCTAGGATGGCGCAAAGGCTATTTGGATGGCTCACTTGGAGCTGTGGTCAGAGCCCGAATTTGCTTGTGGAGTGAGGATAATTCCTCACTAGATTTTTTCCAGTATTTTCTCTGCAGGATTACCAGTGTTCGGCATCCAAATTGTACTCAGATTATTTCGTTGTTGCTTAATAATAAAACCATCAGCTGCTGTACTGATTTTCCCAAGTTGGGTTTTTCCGGGGACTTTTGTCCAAAAATAATTGTGCTATGCTATGTATGTATGTTAACATTTCTTCGAGTGTTTATTTTTCTGCAATTTGATTTGTGTAGATTGCAGTGTAATCTATTCAGTATTTGATGTAGCAAACAATAAATAAATGGTTCAATTAAATTAACAATTAGGAGAATAATTTCCAGTTGCTGCAATACGGTTCCAATAGGATTCCGTATTGGAATTTTCCCACCTAATGCAAAATTATCCCAGAAGTGAAAAAGTCAACACAGTCTTAGATTGTTTAATTTGTTGAGAGGATGACATGCCACATGAAATTTCTTTAATCAAAGAAGGCATGTTCAAGTTATGATCGATCAAAACTGGTCAGTAGGTGTTACAAATTTTCCAAGGGAAGAATAAGGGGAGCATTAGATAAATTTTCACATGCATTATGTGAAAAGTGGTTTACTCAACAAGAGAAACAAAACCCATGTTTTCGATTTTTCAAATCCTTAAGGCATTAGAGATCATCCACTTTTGTGTGATGACATGGAAAGGCAAGTTTCCATGTGAGATAGCAGGAGAAAATCTTCACAGAATTACATGCAATATGTCAAAATTGGTGTACAAAGCAAGACGAACAAAATCCATGTATCAGTATCTACAAATTCCCAAGGGTGTCAGAGGTCCAGCATAGGGCATAATGACATGGCAAGAAGTGATGATGTGGCAATGATGGGCATAATTTTGTCAAACAAAGAAAGATCCAAATGAAATCAGGGCAAGTTACAACAAACCCAGGGAGTAGAATTGGAAAATTCATCAAGGCATAGGAGATTAAGCAAAAAGGTAGCAAGGTCAAGTTTACTAGTCATTATAAGTCAAGTCAACTAGTCATTGGAGCCTTTAACTAGCTATTTTGGGAAATCAAGTAGAACATTGGAGTATCTTGGACAATTATTCAACTTTCAGGCCATAAGCAAAGGGTCATTGGACCTCCAGAGGAATATTTGAGTCAATTCGACCCCTTAGTGGGAAAATTCATGAATTGTAATGTGATATTTTAATTAAAAGTTCCTAAGTCTCAAACATGTGGATGACTAGTTTAAAATGCTAATAATAATTAATAGAGGAAGAGTCGAATTAGTTGTTATATAACCATTAGGAAAAGTTTTATAAAGGGATAACCTCTCTTCTAGTAATTGTTGTTGACTATGAGATCATTTGATGCCATTCAATATATATACCATTTTGCAAAAAACATTTTATATGTTGAGTTGATTTTTATATGATATTGTTTCTTAGTTATTTCCTCTATTATTGTGCTTTTACAGGGTTATTTTGTAGGTATGTTTCTTCCATAACAAGACCAAGATATCAATCCATTGAGTGACAAATAGTCACGTAGAAGGGGAGATCAAAGCCCAAACCTTCACCTCACCTTTATATAGATGCTGAAAATACACTTTTACAAGGGGTAAGGCCTCTAGGGGGAATCACCATCCAGAATTGTGTTCTATTATGTAATATCCCAAATTGAAATTTACAGCATCAAACAAAGACATGAAAAAGGAAGAAACAATGATAAACAAATTCCAAGCATGCACACCGAAATACGCAATAAACTAAGCCAAACAATCGAACCATTTTATTAATATAGAAATCTAAGTACATAAATGGGAAGGAATGGTAGAACCTAGGCCTAATATGCTAGCTAAGCAAACCCCAGGTGAAATCTCGTTGATCCAACTGCTGAAATGGCTCCAAACTGATAATGTGCACTGCCCAGAAAATTTATTACTAGCTTCCCGATGGAAATGGACATTCTGCTCAAAATAATGCCCATAATGCTCTGAAATTGCAGCCACAAGCTCCACTCCACATACCCATAAATGGTTTGGCCCAATTCCAAGCCAAAACTGAACACACAAAGTGATGTGAACTTCCCAGCTAACCTGCAATATGCCTTGTTATAAGAATGTGGGTTTATGGCCCAAATATTGCCCGAAAAATTCTGTACAATTAACTCTAGTTTCCTCTCAATAAACCCACAAAACCCAGAAAGGGTTTGGGCTAAATCCACCGACCTCCGGTGACCCCCAACAAGTGTGAATTGCCCATTCTGGCCAGAAAACACCCCACAGTTTTGATACTACTAAATTATGCCCAAATCTACCATGAAAAATTTCTCCCAGCTCCAGCTAAATTCTCCACTGAGAAGTACCTCCTATCTTCAACCCTTATCTCTCCCGACTCCACTTCTCTAAAGCCTTGCGCAACACTTGGTTAAATAGCTTTTGCACCCCTGCCAAAACATAGAAAAATCAACCCAAGTAATAGCCTCCAATCCAGCCTGGCGAATCGCCATCCAAACTTCGGTCTAACAATAAGAAAATTCCCTGCACAAGCTCGAAGCCTCTAACCCATGCTTACTCCCACAATGTGCTCCACAAAAATACCTCTGCACCTAAGAAATGTGCATTGCTGAGTAAATTCCTGCAATAATGTCCAATAGGAGCACTGAATTGAGCTCCCCAAATTGCCTCACTTGGGAGACACTCAAAGTTCTCTAAAGTGAGGGTGGAATTCCGGCTCAGAAATTCCTTGTGATGAACAACATGGGTTGTCTTGGCTA
>APFE030411928.1:0-45186 GCA_000404065.3 Pinus taeda | reverse complement strand
GGTAGCCCTTGAACTCCAAGCTGATGGTGGAGAATTCGAGGTAAGGGCCCATAAATGAAGGGGACACCTTCCTAAAAATCCTCTCCACGAATTTGGCTGCTAAGTGCTCATTTAAACCTTTGATTTTGTCTCCAAATTGACCAAAAAGACTACACAAAGCACACATTAGACTTGTTGGCATAATGACAAACCCAATTCACTCTATTAGCATAAATATAATAAAAAACATGCAATAAAATAATGAGAATGGTGGATTAAGTCGAATTAGGAGGTTGAATGAGCCCAAATAATTATCCATTTTTTGGGCTCATCATCACCCCCCTACTAAAAGTGTTGCTCATCCTCTGAGCAACTAATCTATTTCCTCATCTTTGATGGCCTTGGTGGCATCCCTGTCATGCCAAGCTTCTGAAGTGATGTCCTCTTCTTGATCATGAAACCATGCTTTTCTCTCTGCTTCTTCCCACTGCCTGTGCTCCTTTGCTTGTAGCACTTTTGTTAGTGCCTCAACCTTAGCCTGCAATTTGTCCTCTCTTTGCTGCTCATCAGATGTTTCCTTGTCTTTCCCTCTTCTTGTGATTGTTTGGCCACCTTTTCCTCCAATTTCTTGGTCTCTCTTAGCTTAGCCCGAGTTTCCTATAAAGAATTCTCGGATTCCTGTAGAACTGTCTATGAGTCCATCATCTTAATTTGCTCTTTCTAGGTGAAGGCTTTTGGCTTCCTCATTCATAGATGATGGATCTCTTTGAAGTAGGCTCCTCCTTTTATTTAGCTTTTGTGTCCTTAATGACAATTTTCTCCTTTAATTGTGGTTTGGGTCTGCCAGTTCTTATCTGCATGCTCTTTCTTGTCTTAAAATATAGTGGAAGCTCCCTCTTTCACTTCTCCTTCTGCTTGGGGGATGTGCTTAGGGTGGCCAGCACAGCTGCTGCCTCCCTAGCTAAGATCTCGACCAATTTCTCCTTCTTCTGCCCCTTCCCCAAACTTCCTGTAGAAAGTCCTGTAGTGGCCGTTTTCTGGCTTCCTGTAGAAACAGTTTTCCCTGATTTGGCTTGCATGGCTGGGGGTGTCTTCTTCTTCAATTTTGTTGTGGTTTCTTCTTCCCACTGCTTATACTCTTCTTCTTCTATGCCTCCTTCTACTAATCCCAAATGCAAAGGGGAACTTATCTTGAGGCCTATCTAGCTGGCCTGGAGATCTTGCATAGACTTTTTGTAGGGAGGCACTCGTGCCAAGGCCTCCCTCATTCTAGTTGGAGTGTGGTATTCCCTGATTTTGAGGCTGTGGGACAATGTGTCCCACCTACAAGTGTAAGCATGAACACAATTGTCCCCCAATAGTCGCTCCATATCCTCGAAGTGTGTTATGGCCTGAGCCTGCCGATCCATGTACTCTAACAGGGCCTGAGAGTTGGTTGCTAGGTGTTGGTGCTCTTCTTCCATTCGCTGATGCTGGTTCCAAGACTTTGAGACCCGACTCTCTAGTGGTGAATGTTGCATGCACTGGCTTCGTTTGATGTGAGCTGTTGGTGTCTCCATGGTATGTGCTCTAGTCGGATCAGCTGCTACAGGATTCCTGTAGGACATCCTGTAGTCGTTTATCCTCCTAGGGTGCATGCTGAAACAAACAAAGTTGCGTTCACAGATGAAGGGTCCTGTGGGTGCCTTGACAGGTAAGGTGTGCGGGCCTCTGCATGCTTTATTTTTCACTTGAAAAACAAATTTCTATCTGAGAAAACAGGGTTCTGGTATGATGGTGCAAGTATATTCAACCAGATGGTGGCAATGGTGGTGAGAGGAGATGAAACAAGTGGAGGATGGAAGAAAAGAGTGGTTGCATGCCTCCTCAACAGAATTCAAGCTTCAAATCCCTCTCCATAATCGATTCTGGCCTGCCCAAAGGATCTACAGGATGTTTCTGGTAAAAATACAGAACTTCCTGTAGAAAGTCCTGTAGCTTCCTGTAGAAGGTTGAACCATCACTAAATTGTGTCCGAACCTTGAAAAAGATGAGTGTTCATGGAGGGGATGGATGCGAGGATGCCTTGAAAATTGGTAGGGACCCTTCTGCTTGTGTTGGGAGGCCCCATTTCCGCATTGTGTACCTGCAACCTGCAACAATTACCAGGGATTAAACTTCTTTTTTTCTCTCTGTTTCATCCTTATTTTTCTTTCTTGCTTTTCCTCTTGCTTTCCTTGTGATGGTTTCACTGTTGGTCTGCCCTAGGTTTTCTTCCCCTTAGCTTTCTTCCCCTCTGTTTTCCTCTCTGCCTCAATTTTCTCCTTTTCCTTACTGTTGGATGAAGTGAGTTCCTCGGCCAGAATTTGGATATAATGCCCTGTTTTAGCTTGTGCTCTGATCAGAAGGAGAATTCTGATATGGCTTTCCTCCTTGACTCTCAAGACAAGATTTCTTTGTTGGTTGTATCTCTCCTTTCACCAATTCCTTGGTTATAATATTGTTGCTTCCCGAAAACTTGACTGTCAAAATGAAATTAGGCTCTCACAGACAGAGTGCAGAGCTAATTTTTACACCAACCATGTAACAGTAACAAAACAGAGATTGGATATGTGCACAGGTGAGCGTTACAATGGTTTGTCATTAAAATGGGGAGAGTTTTCTCGCAGGAGTTATGGAGGTGAATATGACGAAGCACCATTCAAAAGAAATTCTGTGTATTATATAAGCAAAACACTGTCTGGACCCACAGGCAGATTGGTTCCAATATTTTTTACTTCAAACAAGATAATTCACCACCTTTAGAAAATTAAGCATGGGGATGGCATGTTCGAGTTTACCTCTCTTCGAAACTCCAATTTGTCGAAGAAAAATCTAAGCTTTTCTACTCTGGAAGGTTGTTTTCTGAGTTTCCTGTAGAAGACTTCCTGTAGAAATGCCTGTAGAGCGCAACAGGCAGGAATTTTTTAGGACACGACAGAAATATCGAGAAACCAGGCAGGAATCTTGCATAGGACCACTGGTTAATTGATCTGGACATTGTGGATGTGTGCTCCAGTTGTGACTGCAGTTGAACAGAGGGTGGTGAGAATTTCAGCCGAGCATCATTTAATTTTAGCGTGATTTATGTGAGAGAGTGAAGTGGCCAAGTGTACGTGGCCACATGCAACTGGAAGTGTTGTTCCTAAACTGTGTGTTTTCCCCTTGGAATCATTGCCATGAATTGAACTGAGGTTTACATGGCCAACACTCTTGGTTACTTTAATTTTCACGTAAGTCTGTTGTCCACGTGTACTGCGTGACTTCCCGTTGAGTGCTAGAGAAGGAAATCGGCTTAACCTTGCTATATTCGTGGCTTAATTCCACCATTCCATTCATTCATGTAGTCTTTAAATTAGATTTATGTAATAGAAGAATGAGTTTCAGTCACGTACCTGAAGTCAAATGGCTGCTGTGAGGTGTTGTGGCTACTCATTGCTGCATGCACGGGTTTCTTTGGTTGCATGAGGGCTTGGCTGATGATTTTTGGTTGTTTTCCTTGTGCAAGTGTCCTCTGACCAGATCTAAGCTACAGGCATTTGTTTCCACGTTCAAATCTGCACCTTCAAGCTGCTGCTGCTGAATTTTCACCAGACCAGTACTTGTTTTCGCCATTGCTTCCAAACGGTAAACCAGATCGATCTGAAAATTGTTGAGCATGTTCCTATCATCATGTTGCACCTCCCATTGGAAAATCGTGATCAATGGATGCACAGATTTCGAGAAAAATGGAAAATGGATGAAGGTTTCAGAGATCAATTTCTCGGAAACTGTGCATCGGAAATGGCTGAAAATGCTTGGGTAGGCTACTATCACCCATGTGCATCTCCCCATGAAACATGTTTTGAAATGGATGCACAGATATGGAGAAAATGCAAAAGTGGTTGAAGGAGATGGAGGCTGATTTCTCGAAAACCGTGCACCAGAATTGGCTGAAACTGCTCAGGCATGTTTCCATCACCCTTGTACAATTCCCCATAAAACGGTTTTTCAAATGGATGCATGGTTTTCAAGTTAGGGCAAAAACAAATTCTGTTCTAGGTATTTTTGCTTCAAGGCATTTTAAAGTTTTGTTGCATGGTAAGAAAAATGAACTTGGGTTGTGATGCAGGGATGGAGATGATGGAGGAGGAGTTTGAAGATTGTAGGAGGACTTCTAAACCCTTGAGGAAACTACCATGTTCGCCAAACCACCTTTTTGAAATCCATTTCTAGCTTCCTACAATTTCTACAGGAACTTCATGTAGAAGCACAATGAGGTGGAAACATGATGGAGAAAGGCGATGGATGGACATAGAGGTGCTTGCAGGCCTAACCAACAGATTCCCACCATCAGATTCCCTTTTAAAATTGAATTTGGTTCGTCCAAAGGTTCTACAGGATGTTTCATGTAGAAAACACAGAACTTCCTGTAGAAGGCACAGTTTTCATAAAAGGAGCACAATGAGGTGGAAAAGATGATGGAAAAGGGTGAGGAATGGGAACATGGATGCTTGCAAGCATAACCAATAGATTCCAAGCTTTAGATCCCCTTCCAAAATCAAATCTGGCTCGCTTGAAGGTTCTATAGGATGTTTCCTGTAGAAATACAGAACTTCCTCTAAAATGCACAAAAATTTCTTTGTCTTTGTTTTGAGTGATCCTTCTGACCTAAAACATCCTTGCTGCAACCTGCAATTATTCAATGCAATTTAGGTTTATTTTTTCTCCTTTTTTCTTCTTTTTTTCTCTTTTTTTTTTAAAACAACTAGGGCGCCTCATGGAGGTTTTCACCCTAATTGCCTGCCCTAGGCGCCTCCAAGGGAGGTTTTCACCCAAGGATCTTATTCTTTTTCTTTTCTCTTTTTTCCAACCCATTTACTGCCTCATGGAGGTTTTCAATCAATGAGCCAATCTAAGGCGCCTCCGAGGAGGTTTTCACCTTAGATTTTTCCTCTTATTTCGATTTTTTCATTTTTTTCTTTTTTCCCTTTTTTTTCTTCTTTTTTTTCTACCCTACCCTACTTGAAAAACAAAATGATTTTCAAGTATAAGAACACTTCCAATGGAGCCATGTGCACATCAAGATTAGAGACAAACTGATGTGGAGGCTTGAAATGCATGCTTTGACAGCGAGTTGGACTTCAGAGACCAAATGATTTGACTTTGAAGGGATCAAGCATAGCTGAGGAAGAGAGTACTGCTGCAACTTAGTGACCGTCTGAAACCATATCTCAATGTAGCTCTGATATCCTTGGTCCTTTTGCTGATCTGGATCATGTTCCATGTCACCTTCTACCATGACTTTCTTATCTTCCTCTTTTTGCTGAGTTTTCTCTTGAATACATGGAAGATTTGATGGTAACCATGAGGGAACTCTCTCGATCTCTGATTCTAATGTCTTCTCTTCATCAAGTGCAGCCCATGGTTCTTTGCTATCTTCTTTCGAATCTTCTTTTACTGGATGTGGTCCTTCAATGCTTTCAAGGTAATCTCTTTTTTTCAATACTCTCCTTGAGCTATGGTGAAGATCATTGAGCTCAAGAGGAGTCATTTGGACATGTTGTGTCTCAGCTTTTCAATTGGATTGAGCTACTCCAATGTGCGGGTTTGGAAATGGCAGTATGGGTGGCTGAGTGGAGATGTATGTTTGAGATGGATGTGGATGGGGTTGTGGTGGGGTAGGCATTTTGGGTTGCCTTGGTGGAGCAGGAGGCGATGGTTGTGGATGAGCAGGTGGTAGAGGAAAATTAGCGAGAGGAATGTTGTATTGGGGCCTCCACCCCTGATGAGGTCCATTCCACTGAGGCTGTGGCTGAGCATAAGAGTGAAATGAATGAGCAGCTTGTTGGGCATAATATGGATCTGTGAAGGAACAAGGAGGAGGTGTGAACCAGGAAGGCTGAGCAAGGGGACCCAAAGAAGGCATGAAAGTGGCTTGATAGGGGTTGTAATAGGTCTCGGATGTACCTTGCAGTTCCTGCTGGTAAGGTATGGGTCCATGTGACCTCCTTTGGTTCATAAAATAGAGTGGTTCAGTGAATTCTTTGGCCCTTTGATATGCAACTTTAAGTCCAGGCAAGGAAGGGCACTGATTCGTAGGATGGTAGTATTCACAGATCAAACACACTTCTATGGAGTGCAATCGACATTCATGCCTAAGATGCTTTCTAGTGCACCTGGGGCAAAAGATGGCCAAAGCCCTCTTGGCTTCCTCTTGCTTCTTTTGGATCTGTAAGGTATCGAGTTGCATGGCAAGAAATTGCCTCATATCACTTTTGAAATCTTCCATCTGATTTGCAAATTCATTTTGGGACAAGGTATTGCTCCCAACATTTATGTTTGCAGCCATTTTCTCTAGAGGAATGTTTTCTTCTTCTTCTCCCCTAGAGGTTCTTCAAATATGTCTTGATGTAGGGGTTCTTCTCAATCATAGCCATCGAAGAAGAGAGAAGGTTGGCTGTGTGAAGCAGTGGGGGTGTTGTGCAATCATTTTTCTAACTTATCTCTACTCCTACAAGGCATGAAAGAAAATATTTTTGGTCGATTTTTGTATTTTTCTTCTTGTACCTGCAAAACTAAAATAGATTGAACTGCAACTAACTATCTTACTGAAAAGAAAATGCGGAATTGAAAAGAAAGCAGGAAATGACTAATCTATTTTGCTCAAATGAAATACTAGTCTATGCTTGCAAAATCGAAATTGCGGAATTGAAATGCTAATCTATGAAAGCAAGAAATGTCTACTCTACTTTTGCAGAAATGAAATTGCAGAATGGAAATGAAATAAACTACTTAGCAGAAGGTTGTAGTGGAAGATAGAAGAAAAGCAACAATCACCAATACTGTGACGCTTCCCCAGCAACGGCTCCAAAAAGATGGTGGGCCCAAGTATTGCAACAATAATGTTGCAACTCCTAGGACTCCCTTCTTTAATTTTATCAACCCGGTAGTTCGTAACAAACTTGGAAGCGACGGTGCTGTATGCACAAGTACTAGCTCTTGCCGCAGCTGTCACTTGATCAGCTGGAACAAGTCCACTATGAGCTTAAACCAACTTCTATGAGCTCTCAGAAGAAGCTTTTTAACTGATGGATGAAAGCTAACTCAAAGAAGGCTAATCTACTTGCAAAAAGAAACAGGAAAGTTAAAAGGAAACGTAAACCCTAGCAAACCCTAATTTCACCAACTAGCCCTACTGATGCAAAAAAGAGGATGCAAGCTACTGAAAGAGATGCCATTGACTTCTAAGAAGGTAAAATGCATGTGTCTAAGCTACTTCTATAGTAACATCTGAAAAAAGCATCTTTTTGTATTTTTGAATAAGTTGTTGGAACTATCATGCATGTGCTTTTAATTGGTTTTTGACTGTGCAGAGGTGGATCAAGGAGGAGATGCTTGGAAGAGGTTGGGAAGGTTAGAAGAGGTCCTAAGGGGTCCCTAGCACCCTTCCTGAGAGTTTCACAAGGTTTTGCTATCAAGAAACCTCATTCGTGAGCTTCTACAGGAAGTCTGCAGGGGTTCTACAGGATGTTTAGAGATTTCTACAGGATGTTCAGAAATTTCTACAAGATGTTTAAAAATTGGATTTGAGAGGATGGGTGAGTGAAGGAAGATGCATGAATGGATATGGAGGTAGGATAGGGGCCTGGAGTGACCCAGGGACTGGTGGATGGAGTGTTGAGAAGGTGTAGAAGGCTGACTTGGCTCAAAGAAGGTTCAAACAATGATTGCACAAAAAGGTAGGGTTTTGGGAGCAAATGTGTCAAACGTGAGGTAAGGATTCTAAGTAGAGGGTGGAGTGGATGGTGCTGATGGAGAATAAGCAGATGAAGGAGTGGTACAGGTCCTCTGCAAGTCGTTTTTCAAATCTGAACCAACAAAGACTTGTAAATTCAAAGACCTAGTTACGTTGACCTAATTTGCTAGCTGCCAGTAAAGAGAATGAACAGAAGTGTGACCTGCAATGAAACCATGTATTTTATCTCATGCAACTAAGAAAACAAAAGTCTGAACTTGTAACCAACTTCTACACATGAAAATCAAACACTAGTGATTGCATGGCAAAGCAAAATCAGTGTTTTTGTGGGCAGCAAAGTCATCCTAGTCACAGCTCCTGATCCCACTGAGGGAGAGGTGAAACCACAGATGTTTGATGGCCCTTTTCTTGAAGCTTTTTTTGTTAACAACCTATCAACTAAATCTGAGCATGAAAAGCTATTTTACTCATCAAAAACAACCTAAATAACAAAACAAGATTTAAATCTAAATAGCAGATTTTATTCTAAGAATGCAACAAAGACACATGAAAGTAAACAAAGGAGGTACTGGGCACTTGAGATGGGGCCAACCCCAAGAGCTACAGCCTCCTAAGAGAGATTTAGAGCTGGTGAAAAGCTGGATTCATCTTTATTGATCAAAAGAAATGTTACATTCCAAAAACTGTCCACAAGGAGAACTTGAAAATGTGTTGAAAGCAAAGCTAATCTACTGCCTAAAAAACGAAATACAAAATGACTAACTACTGGCTAACCAAAATGACTAACTGAAATAAGGCCCTAAGCCCTCTTATTTATACAAATTGAGGACCCCAACAGTCCTCCTAAACTTTAGGGACTCGGCTGCCCAAAACTTGCAGTTAATAGGAGTCCTACTTGACTTGCTTGGTTTCCCTTGTGATAATTGATTTGGTGGCCTTTGAACTCCGAGCTGATGGAGGAGAATTTGAGGTAAGGGCCCATAAATGAAGGGGACACCTTCCTACAAACCCTCTCCCTTGTTCTCCCATGAATTTGGCTGCCAAGTGCTCATTAAAACCTTCATTTTGTCTCCAAATTGACCAAAAAGGCTACACAAAGCACACATTAGACTTGTTGGCATAATGACTAACCCAATTCACTCTATTAGCATAAATATAATAAAAAACATGCAATAAACTAGTGAGAATGGTGGATTAAGTCAAATTATGAGGTTGAATGAGCCCATATAATTATCCATTTTTGGGGCTCAGCACAGACTATACAGACCTTCCAGACATACTACAGAACCCCTAGCAACCATTCAAACCTTCTAAGTGACTAGCCCCTGAGAAAAACTGACCTTTTACTACATTAATCCCCTAGTCACTCCCATGACATGGGCATGAGTGTGACTGGGACCCTCCATTCGCTCCCACAGCATGGGTATCCCTACGAATGGGGACTTTCCCAAGCATTTATGTGCTCTCAAGTTTGAATTTTGTGCCACTTTTTGAGGCCAAGGGTTTAGGTCACTTCCTAGAACTCCATGACACTTCCAGAAATGAAATACAACAAAGGAATAGTGATACAAATGTAATTACTTGAATAAGGACTTGGTTGGATGCCTATTAGCCATGACTGTGATTTTGTCAAACATGTAACAAAGATGCAATCTACAGGTTTAAACAACATATTTGAGCATAAGGGTCTCATACTTATCTGAGAATCACTAAGAAGAATTGATGCCTCATTACAATAACTGCATTACCATCTACTAAGCCATATATTTATTGTACATTCAGTGATTAGAAAAAACATAATGAGAGCCATACATTTTCACTATCATAAAACTCCCTCATAACCAACGTATAACCAATAGAAATATCAATCATATAACAACATATAATACACATATAAATAAGTATATTTACCCATAAAATACCAAGGATAAAGATATCTCTTATTGATGATTTCATAATCCGATGAGGTATGGGACTTCCATGAACCACCCGACTGTAGACTAGGTTAAACCAAATATTTCTTTCAACCAGTCACCCCCGTGCCATATTCCAAGAATGAATGTGGTATATCATGAAACAAATCCATTAAAACTAAACCAAGGCTTCTAGAGGCCAAACCATGTCAACCCTCAACCAGTGATTCCACCTCATGGTTGAAAATCACTAACCATCACTAGCCCAGTCTCTACCCAAGTTTTCTAGGGCTCTAGATTATTTTCTCCAACCAAGGCTCTAGCACTATTAACTCAACCCAAAATATTATAGGGCTCTAGAGTGTTTTACAACCAAGGATCCAAGAACTAATAACTCAACCCACAGCCAAAGGAACATGGGAACTAACCAGAAACCAAAAGGGAAATACTCCCACAACACCATGGTTATCCATGAAATGACAAGGCTAGGAAAAACCATTATCAATCTAAGCAATCCTCCATGCCAATAACATAAAATAACCAAGAAACCACATGCATGTTCCATGCATGCCAAAACTAGCAAGGAAACCATACATGCAACTCGATACCTGCAAATAAATCTAGTTGTAGCTATTGATCCCACTGTCCTCTTGCACTCTCTTGCTTTTCCTTTGCCTTCCTGCTCCAAATCCAAAGTATGCCACACTCCTCTAAGAGTGCTCCAAGAAACTCTAAGTGTCCAAGAGTATGAGAGAGAATAGAAGAGAACTCCACCACAAAATGGACAAAAGGTTACCAACTAATCCTCATAAGTCTTTTTTATTAATGAGGCCTCTATTTTCTTCATTTTCCATTACTTTCCTTCAATTTCCTCCTCACATGAAACCTGTGACCTTTCACCTTCCTTTTTTCCTATTTTCCATTATTTTCATAAATAAATGTTAAATAATGACTCATGCATTTCCAAATCCTTTTCCATTTCCTTTTCCAATTTCCTTAGCCATTAATAAACTGAAGTGACACCCACTAGGATTTTTTTCCACCATTCAACTTGGAATACATGTCCCATGATGGTGGTCTTATATATTTTTACATGAATTTTTAACCACGGTTGTTACAAAACCCCCCCCCTTGGGGAAAACCATCCTCGATGTTCAATGATACCTACAACTAGTAGGACTGATGAAAGAAAAACATACTACCCATGGAGATTTATAACACACCTCATTGTAGTATTTATAATGACCACCGCTGAAAGCTATGATACCACTCTATAACTACCCTCCTCCCACATCTACCCAAGTAACTGGACAGCTAGGGTAAACATGTGACGAAGAGTTACTATTATATGATTCAAATCCCCATGTGTCAGTTAATGAAGTGGAACCAACGAGACACACTACATAGACCTTCCAGACATACTGAAATGGCTTATTCATTTGGGGTTTTAAACACTGATTTGTGAAATTGTTTGAATCATCGGATTAAAATGGTTTGTGAATTAATTTTTATTATTTTTATTAAAATATATATTTTTTAATATTAATTAATAATTTTAATGAGAATTTTAATTTTTGTAAATAATTTTAATTGATTATTAATTGACTTGCAATTAAATTAATTAATTTACTGTTTAAAATATAATATATTGTATTAATTAGAAATTAATTAGTTTTAGTTGTACATTTAATTAGAATTAGATTGTTAACTAAATTTTCTAAATTTTAACCGAGGTAGACATTTTTCTAGAGTTCATATTATTTTGTCACCTCATCTTTGGAGAGACATATCTAGAGATTTACTTAACCAAATAAATCCCACAATAGCTCATTGAAAAGCTAAGATAGAGGAGGATAATTTGTGATTGTTAATTTTAGAAAATATCATCATTTAATGACCCAAAAATCCAACGGAAAGAAAAGTAACGAATTTGAAACAAAATAAAATGTTTATGGTGATTTGGGAAAATTTTATTAGCTTTGGAAAATTGATGTTACTAATTCATCCTCAAACATTACTCAAAAGAAAATCAGACCCAAGAGAAGAAATCACATCTTGAATTTTTTTTGGATTTTAATTTATTTTTATTTTTTAACAATTTGTTGAGAAGTAGTTTGGTTTTCTATTTTTTTCATCAAATTTGTTTTAATGCCTGAATTTGAATTGATCGTGGTAGGAGAGAAGTTGAGGAAGAAAATGTTTTGATCAATAGAATTGCACCAGCAAGAGAGGAAATAAAATTTTGGCCAATCAATTTATTGGAGCAAATTTATTCTCCAACAATTCTCTCATTTTAATTCTCTTTTGTAATTGTGAATTGGGCTTTTGTTGAATGGAGTAAGGGGTTCTAGATCTAAAACTTGGGGAGAAAAATATCTGAAAAGAGAGGACATTTTACACTACTGTAAGGAGCAATATTTTTGTAGAGAATTAGGTAGTTTGGACCAGACTTTTGGAGATTAAAATATATGTATTTTAGCTTTGAAACATGCTATCATGATATTTTCTGAGAATTTCATGTACTCAAAGCCTATAATCAAATATTTAATTCTTGTAAACTATTGTCAAACATAGACGCTAATTAGTGCCCTACATTTAAAAAACAATGTGGAAATTCTTGATCTAGAAAAGTATGTGTTTTTGAGCTTTTTCACTATAGTGAATTCATTCAAATACATGCTTGTTTTAATCATTTGAAAGCTATCTTTTAATGATGGGTCTAATTTCCATCAAGTTAAATTCTGAATTCAAATATATAAACATGCCATACTTGTTAACTATTTAGCAAAGTCATGACATGTTTATCTTGGTTTTGATAATGATTTTTTTATGAGAACTATTTCCTTAATGCATTCATACATATGTTTTAGTTTGAATTCCTTTTATTTGAATTTGGATATATGTGCATTAGAGATTTCATGACTATTAATGAGATAGCTAAATACATATACTCGCTTGAACTAGAAATAAATCTTGGAACTATTTCCTCGACTTATTGACTTCATTTTTTATTCCAAATTCAAAGTTGGTTCAAGTCTCCTTTTATCTTGATCTTAGTTGAGAGGGGGACTAATCCTTCTTTCTTTTCTTTGCTAAAGCAAGAGTGTTTCCTTCTCATTCAAAGGCTAAAAAATTACAAAACTATGTTATAAGTCCCGGCCCAAAAGTCAATGGGAGGAGCCAATGACCACCAAACCTCAAAAATCATGCCTCAGTTCCACAAAACTCTGTGAACACATGGTTGGGGGGTGAAAACAGTAACTCAAAATGCCTATAAATTGACAAAACCCATGGACATGAAAGGAAATTAAACCCAATTCCAGGGTTCTATTGGGTCTATCCAGGGGGATAAATCCCGTGCAACTTTGACATCCGAAACCCAGGAGCCACCACGATGATGGCGATAAGCTCGGAGGATAATGCATCCAACTAGCTTGATGAACTGAGGCCGTAGATCTTCACCCACCAAATCCAACTTCTCTAATAAAAAGAAAATAAGAAAAGGGTATTATAATAATAATTGACGAAAAGATATAATTTCAATACCATAAGCAGAGCCGCTGCTGCTAGCAGGCATCCATAGCCTCGGCAGGGTTGCTTTTTAACCCATATGAGCCAGAATCCTCAACTTATAACTAGAGAGTTTCAGTGTTGTTCTACAGAAGAGATCAGTGTGCTAACGTGGTAACCAGATAACCACACTGCCATTCACTAGGATGTAGAAAAAGTGATCAGGCCGGCTCGTGATGAGACCTCCTGTTCCAAGGATAATTTGGCTATCCAATGGATCATAACCCTGGTGTGGTGGCCATAACGGGAATGTCACTTTGTTACAACCTTATGAACATGATAGGCTGGCTCATAATGAGACCTCCTATCCTCTATCTGCGAACAAAATTTTTGTTGTTATTACATATTTTTATGATAAAAAGAGGGCGGCTCAGTACTCCTTCAGGGCAGGGATAGCGGAAGAAGTTGAACATGTCAATAGAAAAAAAAATATACCCATAATCTCATTTATTACAGACAGAGCAGATTATAACCAGGAAGGGTGGAACCAACATGGTATTAAGATGATCAATCAATATCATGTTCAACAGAAAACAATGCAGTAAAGTAATATATAAATAATTGTGTCCTTTTGAAAATAATCTATCATCAAGGAGTTGTCCTGTTAAAGATCATAACTTGAATGATATTAACTCGCTTCAATAGAGTTCATAATTCTTGTCCTCATAAAAATAGTGTACTTCATGCCATGAAAGAGAATCAGGAAAATGTGGTTGAGATGAACTAGGAATAATCCCACAAGAGAAAGGAAGGGTTGCTCTTAAAAATACTCCTAAAGTGTTGTTTTTTTTAAGGAACAACAAAAACACTCAAAAAGAAAGTGGTGTTCTATGTAGGGAACAACAAAGAAAATGCATACAAAAAAAACAAAAATACACACAAAAAAAGTGTGAAAATGCACATGTCGTTCCTTTGGAAAAAAGAACAGCAAAAACTAAAAGTGTCGTTCCTTTAGAAAAGGAACAAAAAATGCAAGTGTCGTTCCTTTGGAAAAGGAACAACAAAAATCAAAAGTGTCGTTCCTTTGGAAAAGGAACAACAAAAACGCAAGTGTTGTTCCTTTGGAAAAGGAACAACAAAAATGAAAAGTGTCAACGTGCTATTCTTTTCGAAAAGGAACGGAAAAACGTGAAAGTGCAGAAGTGTTGTTCCATTCGGAAAGGAACAACAAAACGTGAAGGTGCAGAAATGATGTTACATTTCAAAAAGGAACAACAAAATGTGAAAGTGCAGAAGTGTTGTTCCATTTCGAAAAGGAACAACAAAACGTGAAAGTGCAGAAATGCAGTTCCATTTCGAAAAGGAACAACAAAACGTGAAAGTGCAGAAGTGTTGTTCCATTTCGAAAAGGAACAACAAAACGTGAAAGTGCAGAAGTGTTGTTCCATTTCGAAAAGGAACAGCAAATCGTGAAAGTGCAGAAGTGTTGTTCCATTTCGAAAAGGAACAACAAAGGGTGAAAGTGTAGAAGTGATGTTCCATTTCGAAAAGGAACAAAAAATCGTGAAAGTGCAGAAGTGTTGTTCCATTTTGAAAAGGAACAACAAATCATGAAAGTGCAGAAGTGTTGTTCCATTTCGAAAAGGAACAACAAATCATGAAAGTGAAGAAGTGTTGTTCCATTTCGAAAAGGAACAACAAAACGTGAAAGTGCAGAAGTGTTGTTCCATTTTGAAAAGGAACAGCAAAATGTGAAAGTGCAGAAGTGTTGTTCCATTTCGAAAAGGAACAACAAAACGTGAAAGTGAAGAAGTGTTGTTCCATTCCAAAAAGGAACAACAGCTGTTCCATTTCGAGAAGGAACAACAAAACATGAAAGTGTAAAAGTGTTGTTCCATTCCAAAAAGGAACAACAACTGTTCTATTTCGAAAAGGAACAGCAAAATGAACTGTGAAAAAGGAACAACAAAATGAACAGTTGACCCAAAAAGTGTTATTCCTTTTAGAAATGAATAGCAAAATGAAAAATGATGCCTTTTGAAAAAAGAACAGTAGGAATGACAAAAATGCACACAAATGATGTCCCTTCAGAAAAGGAATAGCAAAATTCACAACCATAAACTGCAAGCACGCAAAGAATGAATTAGCTGTTCACTGCATTAATGCTGAGGCTGAGTTACACTTTGAATGAAGCAACACCTGAAACACAAAATATAAGAGAAATTAGAAAAGAAACAACAAAAAACAGTATGTAAATAAATAAATTAAGTTACAACAGCGATGATGTTATATAAAAAAATGATCTATTCGAAAAATGTTTTGGCAGCAAAGACATGACATGAATCTTCAAATGGAAATCAATTCTTCATTTCTTCTATTATGAATCCGTTGGGTAATGAGTTGGATGAAATTCTTTTGTTTCATTTAAAATTTTTGTCAAAATCGCTCGTCCATAAATTAACCTTCTTTTTCTCCTAGGACCTGCAAAAAACGAGTATCTACCTGCAATAAAACATTAAATCATAGAGAAAAAGAGGTGTACAGGCTCCCTTAATCCAAGAATTATGCAAAACACTAACAAGTAGTTACTCTGTATAACAAATCCACAGAGAAAATAACAAGGTAAAATTTATTTGTCACCTGCGGGAGAACAATGGTCGACCATACTAACCAGCAGTGTTTTAATCACAACTTCTTTATTTTTCATCCAAATTGAGTGATTCCAAAGCAATATGAAAGATAATTCAAAGATTTATGTGAAATAGAAGCAGGTTTTAAAAATTCAATGATATGATATGTCAATTTTAGTTAGAACAATCTGCATAACAGAGTCATTTTCGCTTACCCAACTTAGACCAACAGTTGATATTTCAAGCATAACTTTTTTGTTTGATGTCGGATTCGAATGATTCAAATTTTAAATGAAATTATATTAATTTATTTATCTCCAATAGAAACATGTTTTGAATAAAATAAGAATTGATAGGTCAAATACTGTAAGGAACAGCTGGAAAAACAGAGTTTTAAGGATGTTGATTTACGATAGACAGTGAGTCTTGCGATCATAACTTCCCCATACAATATCAAAAATGAGTGATTACAATTGTATTGTAAACTAAATTCATAGGGAAATCTACCATAGAAACAGCTTTTAAAAATTCATTCATTTAGGCCTCCAAAAACCGACTGTCCCAACTCTGTTCCTGAGCTACCCGCTAGACACCCTGTCAATGTTTTGGTTCTAACTTTTTCATTTTAAATCAAAATTGAATGATTCAAATTGGGTTAGAAATTATACATCAAGGGATAATTAGGATAGAAACAATTTTTAAAAATATTGCATTTTGGTTCCTCAAAACATGACTGTCCCGACTGTTTTTCAAAAATTTCATCAAGCCCACAAGCCAAAAAAATATGATATTCAACCATTTTTTCAAATTGGTGATAAAAATGAATATAAGTGTTTTTAGAACTATTATTTCCATTATAATTCATCTACATACACAAATGAATTAAAAAAATTATCACCGATGTTGATTTGCATAGCATGTTGCAACAAAAAAGAACTAATTTTACATAAAAAAACAAAATGCATTTATTTATTCCGTTATTTATTTTATTTTTTACACTAACCTATTTTGATTTGAAAAATGAATATGACTACATATATGAGTACTTCCAGTGGAGCCATCTTCGCAATGGGGCTTCATGTATGCACATACCCAAATTTGAAAGATGCATATTGATGAAAATTAGGGTATGAGAAGCCAACTTCCCTTGAGAAAATGGTATCAAAAATTGTTAAGCATAGAGTGATGTTGCAAACAAATGATGGAGTGAAACCAATCTTCAATATATCCTTTACTTTCTTGATTTCGCATAGCCATCATATCATGAAGTTCTTGAGCTTTTAAAATAGCTTGTTGATGTATAGTAAAAGAAACCTCATTTTCTTCCATAGCTTCTACAATTTTTGCATTTGAAACATTCTGAATCTCATTGTAAGTTTTCTCTAATAACACATGCGAGATAGAATGGGTGGGAAGGGTGGGTAAATTTGGCAGTTCAACATTGTAAGCATGTTGTACTGGTTTATTGTGGTGAGGGTGTGGAATTAGTTGAGCAGGAGAATGTGTAAAGAATGAAGCATTGTGATGATGTGGTTGATTGGGTTGAGTGGATGAATATGATATGCAAGCAGGCTGTTGCAAAAGAGCTGGTGGATAATATGGAGAATGTGTTTGTGCTACAAGATGAGGGAGAGTAGTCATGCAATCATAAGGTGAACCATGCCAAGCTTGTCGACAAAATTGCTGGTGGTTATATTGAGACTGACATGGCTGCCCTAACACATTAGTATTCCATAATGGATTATGCAAGTAAGAAAGTGGAGAGGAAGTTTTTTGAACCATACCTGTAGGCCATGATTTCCATGGTTTTGACCTTGTTGCAGCGTCCTTACCTCTTTGATATGCCACTTCCAAATTAGATAAGGAAGAACAACCATCTATGGTATGCTCCTTTCGTTCTTGAGTGAAAAACACTTCATCAAATTCTCGATTTTTATGAACCTGCAAAACATCCAATTTTTCATTTAGAGAGCTAATAAAATCAACTTTAAAATTTTCAAATAAAACATTGATTTCAGCTCTTATGTCTTCTATTCTTGTAGCAGATTTGGAAAAGAAGGAACAAACATCTCTAGGATTCTTACCAGCCTTAGAGATTCCTCTTGATTCTTGAATACCTTATGCACAACTCACAAACATCATCATATGATAACTGAAAAACATCACCTTTTCCTATCAGATTTAAGAGTTCTAAAAATTTATCTTTGATTCCTTTAAGAATGAGTGTTTTTAAGATCTCTTTCTCCAAATGCTTATATTTGATTTTTGAAGGTTGTATTGAAATCGATCTACATAGTCCTCCAAGCTTTCATCTTCCCCTTGTATCATATCGAAAATATCTTCATTGGATTTGCAATAGTTTTTGTACTTATTCAAGAATATGTTCTTCATGTCCTCCCATGATTGGATGCAATTCCCACCTAGGCTCATGAACCATCGGAGAGATGCTCCTTTTAGAGTAAGAGGAAACACTTTCAACCTTTGATTGTTAGTGTAATAATCATATCTTCTACAAAGTATTTAACTCAAACAAAAATGTATGTGGATCTTCATTTGCTAAACCATGAAAATTTGGTAAAGATGGGGAATTATGTGCATTTGTGTCACTCCTCCTAGATCTTTGATAGGAAATTCAAAAGTAGAAATGTGGGCCATTTCTTACCATAGTATAAGATGTTCTTCATGTGTTTCTTCGAGGCTCCTTCTTCAAATGTCCCTGTCAATCGGTTAGTGAAATGGGTGGTGCTTACATGACCACTTGCGTGAGATCATGTGATTCATTTTTTAAAAATTTCTATTTTCCTAATCATTCACACAAAAATTCAAACATCTATTTCTACCCTAGGTTCTTTAACAGTCCTGCTGGAAAGCGGACAGGGGAGCAGGGCTTTTACATGCTCCGTACGCAGGTTCTTACCTTCCGTTTTTAAGATCCAACTCTTCCCTAGCAGGCACTCATCAGATTCACACTACTCTTTAGAAATGGCTACACTCTCCCCGGCAACGGCGCCAAAATGTGGAGCGATAAAAAGGTGTCTTTTAAACTCCTAGTTACCTCACATTAATTGTCAACCCAGGGACGAATTTTTATTTCAAGAGTGTACTTAGTCTGACGCGGCTATTTACTCAAGAGTAATGTTTAGTAGTATAGCATTTAGAAAATACAAGGGTAGACGGAAGCTAAACTATGACTAAATTGCTTCAAAAGGATAAAATCACACAAGGCAGCTTATCAGTCAAGGGTGCGGAAGCGATAACCCATCCTTCTAGAAACTGATGGAAAGGAAATTAGAGCATGGACCATAGGTCTGGGAGCTAGGCAGTGACAGCTGAGGCTCACTACAGCCTTAGACCTTCTCTCACACCAAAGCAGCAAATACAAGTAAATGGAACGGCAAAAAGTAAAATGGAATAGCAAAAGGAAATGGAACAACAGTAAATAGAACAGTAGTAAATGAAACAACAATCAAAAGAACTAAATCGCGCGAGTCAAAACCAACTTACTCACACTCTGCTATGAAATAACACTCTTCTCTCTTAAAGCAGATTGGATGGAATATACTTTATGGAACAACATTCATTGATGGATTATGGAATGGCAGTAATCGACCATATACGCACACCTCGCATTAATATAGTAATCTGACAATTAAGGATAATACAACTATGTCTCCAAATAGAATATCATTACTTTCGGATTCCAATAATCAGGATTGCAAATGAATCAAACGACAATAATACTTAATACAGACGCTCTGTAACAGAAATAACTGGTTGCGATGAAAAGCATGCGATCAACTCTGAAAAGATTCAATTATACAATGCAGAGTCATTACGCAGATTTCCTCAGAAAAACCATAAATGCATTAATCGTAATAGAGCATAGCATAGCATATGAAAGGTATATCAGATTACCGAGTAATAAAGATAAGAAAACCACGCATAAATCACAGTATAATGATACAGCAGCAATTGTAAATATATGATACACAATAGCAGCAGCGTACTCCACCAGAGGCTGGGCCCTTAGCCGCCAGCGGATGCTGCTGGGTTATTTCATAAGGAAAAGAGTGAACAACAATGCCCAAATTATGTATTAATCAACAAATGGTGAAATCATTACAAGAGTTGAAGCTTTGAGACTTACACCATAAAACAATCCTTTCTTCCTCCTATCCTATCATGAATCCTTGCTTCTGATTCTCTAATTCAAATCATCAATTCTCCATCATTCGAATCCCCAAAGTCATCTTGAAGTCCTCTTGCCATCATCTTGAAGCCATCTGAAGCCATCTCCTTCCCTGATCTTTGTTTTCATTTAAATAGAGAAAGATCAGAGAGCAGTTACAACATAGATAATTACAACATGATTTATTTTAAAAATTTGGGTTGATACTAACTAGATGATCAACAAGAAAATATATTTCATTTCATCTCTCAACAAAAGCAAGACGAATTTGGGTTTGCAGCTGAGATTTGGAGGACGACCGCAACTGCAAATCTGAGAAAATCGTGCTCAAAGAACCCTGCGTTTCTCCCAGTACAAGCCGAATTTGGGCAAACCGTTCTATTTGAATTTAATTGGGCCCGGTCTGGACAAAACCCATGTTCCGGATTTTCCAGATTCGTCTTCGTTTGCTCAGAATCTCAACCGCAAAATTGTCACTCCTTAAACCAACGAATTTCTGAGTTGGCAGATTTAAAAATCAAATCTTCAATCTGGAAGTTACCTTGGAGGCTAAAAATGGTGAATAAGATTATAACCAACTTAATAGAACTATCATTGATAAAATAATTGATAATCATCAATTTATTAGAAATAAAGGAGAATAAATAATATAAGAGCATAAATCATCATAAAATGGATTTATATAATAAATTATAATAAATGACATGATGGAGATTAGTGGAAATGGGTGGGATAAGTGTTCAAAAGTGATAATAATAATGGCATATTAATGGCCCAACATAATCAAGGCATAATCCTTGTTGTTCTTATTTTTCCAAATGGCGAATTCCTTGTCTGAGGTAGGTTGTTTGGGTTCTTTGTCTCCTTCTCCAACACACACACCTTTCTAGACCTCATTAGAAATGAGAGTGTGTTTGATTTTCTGAGACCACTCAGGATAATTCTCCTTCCCATTGAGCACCACTCCCACAATAGATATTAATGAGTGCATTTTAAAATCTATGATTAGGTGTCAACAATATTTGTGCTAGAGGCAAGTTAACTGTCTCAGGAAGGTGGGTGTTTGAGAGGCATTTTATATAATTTATTGCATTTCTCCATTATTCCTCCTTGAATTTTTCAAAGCAAATATTATGAGTTGTGTGAAGTTGAAGCATCAATTTTTCTACTAGTATGGCTAAACCCCTTATGAAAGCATACTTGAATGAGGGTAACAAATTGGATGGCTCCAATTATGTAAATTGGAAACTCAAGCTCCATACACTAATCGAAGGATATGGCGTATGGACAATTGCAAATGGAGAGGAAGTGAAGAAAAATGTCGCTGGAGGTGCGAAAAAAACATCAATAGAATATTGGGAGAAGTGGGACAATAAAGAAAAGGTACTACTATGATGTATGTGAAAGATAATATAATTCCTCACATTTGTGACTTCAATAATTCCAATGAATCTTGGAGTACACATAAGGATTTGTGTGAGACTAAAAATACAATCGTGTATTGTTTTTTTTAAAAGTAAGCTCCTCTCCATTAAAATGGAAGAAAATGGCACTATCAAGAATTTCATTTCAAGAATTAAATATTTGAAAGATAAGCTGGGAGACATAGGAGAATCAGTCTCTAGTATTGATCTTGTTAGAATTACTTTAAATGGAATGTCAAAGGACTATCATATGTTCATTATAGGTCTTGCATTAAGGGAGAAAGCTCCCAATTTTGATGAATTGACTGGAATATTGATGCAAGAAGAAGAGAGGCATGGTAATTTGAAGCCTTTGAATCCATACTTAGCACATTTGGCGAAGAATAGTTATTTCATTGGAAAATAGATAGGAGAAAGTAATAGTGGAAGTCCATCTTAGCAAATCCCATCTCCAAAGACAAATCATGGTATGTCACATGCTAGAAAGGATTCTAGAATGGAATGTTTTTATTGTGTTAAGATTGGGCATCTTGCCAAAGATTTCTATATGAATATAAGTGATGAAATAAGGCATAAACACAAAAGTCATTCAAGAAATTTTGCAGGAGAACCCCTAAATTTCGATCTTAATAATATTAAGTTGTTTGTGTCTAATGCTATGTTCTCTGTTAAAACCGATGACGTTAATGCGTGGTTGTGGATTCAAGAGCCTCAATCCACATGACATTCAATAAGAGATGGTATGAGAACTTTAAGGAAGCAAGCAATGGTGCCAACATTTATCTTGGAGTTGATCATGCATATTATATCAAGGGATATGGAGGCATTCTAGTAACATTTCCAAATGGCAGTCTCATGCACATTCATAATGTTAGGTATGTACATGGGATCAAGAAAAATATGATCGTTGTGTCCAGAATCACATATTAGAATCTAAAGGTTCAATTTTACAAAACACACAACATAGCAAAGGATTTATTGGATCACTACAAACCTGTTGCTCCAGGAGTGAGGTTTGTAGCCCTATACAATCTTGATGTCACAAACAATAGTCATAAAGCATTAAATTCTACAACTATCTCAACAGAAAGTCTTTGGCACTACACATATGGCCATATTAATTATCACAATGTTTTGTTGTTGCAGAACAAAGAATGGTTAGAGGACTCCCTAACTCTAATAGTAGAAGAATATATGTATTAGAAATTATGCATACTAATGTTTTTGGACCAATGAAAATGAGATCCCTATAAGTGACTTACTATTTTCTATTATTTATTGATGATGACACATGGTATACTTGGGTTTAATTTCTTACCAAAAAGAGTTATGTTTTTTAGCATTTCAAAGAATTCAAAAACACGGTACATAAACAAAGAGGGAAGTTCATAAAACTAATTCACTCATATCAAGGGGGAGATTATAAGTTTGGGAACTTCATCAAGTATTGAAAATATCATGGAATGGTTTAGAAATTTTAAGTACCCCACACTCCATAGTAGAATGGTGTTGCAGAAAGGGAAAAAAATGTTGATGCTGTGTCCACAAAGTATGATTAAAGATAAGAATCTCTCAAATTCTTTTTGGGATAATGTCATTAGCACTAATTTTTATTTAAGAACAAAATTCCAACAAAATATCTTGATGTGAAAGCCCCATTTGAAGCCTTGTTTTGCTTTAAAATAACAATTCATTATTTTAGGGTATTTGGGTGTAAGGCCTTTTCACATGTTCCAAAGGAGAATAGAAAGAAACTTGATGCTAAAGCCATCAAATGTATTTTTTTAGGGTACTGTATAGAATTTAAAGCTTATAAAATGTTTGATCCATCTACTCACAAAGTACTTGCAAGTAAATATGTAATCTTCCATGAGTAGGTAGACAAAGGAAACAAGGACAACAACTATGAACGATGGCATATACTTTCTAAAGTTTAAGACAACAAAAAATAGCCCGAAGACATAGATAAACATAAGCTTGTGGAAGAATCCAATGATATAGGAACTACCAACAATGGAAGTTGATCTAGAGGTGAAGAAGGATCTTCACAAACCAGAGATGAAGACAACAAATTTCTAAGGAGATCTACGTGGCAGATTTTCTTTGCAATTTATAAGGACTATGCCTTGATAAGTAGTGTTTTAAATTTCACAAAACCCATGAGTTTTCATGAATCTAATGAACATGGAGAGTGGAGAAAAGTGATGAAGGAAGAATATGACTCTATAATGAAAAGAAAAATCTCAAAATTCACTAAACTTCATAAAGGTAAAGAGACCATAGGATTTAAATGGTTGTACAAACCCATATTTTCATCACATTGCAGTATAGATAAATACAAAGCTATATTGGTGGAAAAAAGGTACTCACAAAAAAAGGCATTGACTTTGAAGAAACATTTGCATTTGTAGCGATGTTCAACACTATTGGTTTGTTAATTGCATTAGCTACAAATTACTATTGAAATATCCACCAATTCGATGTAAAGTATGCCTTCGTGAAGGGTGAGTTAAGGGAGGTGGTTTATCTTACTCAAATATAAGGGTTTGTTAAAAGGGGTCAAGAACATATAGTCTACAAATTAAGGAAAGCTTTGTATGGGATGAAGCAGGAGCCTAGGTGATGGTATGAGAAGATGCATTCCTTATTTCTTCAACAGGGTTTTTTGAGGAGCCAAAGTGACCCAAATATGTATACCAAATTTGATTCAAAAGGGAATGTTGTACCAATTTCCTTGTATGTTGATGATTTAAATATTACAGGTAATTCTAGTAATCTAATTAATGTAATTAAGTCGTAGATGTCACAAGCATGTGAAATGAAAGATCTTGTAGAGTTACATCACTGTCAAGGTCTTGAATTTTGGAGATATGCTGGTTAAACTTTTGTTTCTCTAGGTAAGTGTCAAATAATTGTTTAAGAATTTTAAAATGGATCAGTGTAAAGCTTCTTTTGTTCTAGTTCAACAAAATGTGAAATTTCACAGTGATGATGTTTTAGAAGAGGTAGATGGTATAATGTATAGACAACTGGTTGGAAGCTTGAATTATCTTACTACAACCAAACCTGATATTGCATACTATATTGCTTTTTTAAGTTAGTTTATGGCAAGACCCCTAGAAAGCCATTGGAAAATAATGTAAGGTGTATTCAAGTATCTTAAAGGAAAATTTGAATTTTGTATTACGTATACTGATTCATTTGATGTTGAGCTAACAAGTTACTCATATTCAGACTTGCATGGTAATCCAAATGATAGGATATCTACTAAAATCTATGCTTTTAGCATTAGATATAGGATTGTTTCATGGAGTAGTAGGAGGCAGCATATTGTATCTTTGTCATCCACCGAGGCAAAGTATAAATATTTGGGTGGAGAAAATTTTGAAGTTGTTTGGCTAAGGAGAGCTCTTAAAGATGTTGGAGAAGAACAAAAGAAGGTTACAATGATCAGATGTGATAACTAGAGCTCAATCAAGTTGGAAAACAATCCATTTTGTCATGCAAAAACAATACATGTGGATACTCAATTTCATTTTGTTATTGAGAAGATACAGTCTAAAGATATTACTATAGTGTATTGTAATACTTGTGAAAATGTTGTTGACTTTTTTACTAAGCCTATTGGGAAGATGAAAATTGAGTTGTTTAGGGAGATACTATGTGTAGAAATAAATCCTTTCTCAATTAAGGGGGAGACTTTGAAATAATGGAGAAAGTGGATGTTTCTCTATTTATATTATGTTCTTATTTAGGATTTAGATCCTAATTTTTAGGAGTTTATTCTGATCTCTCTAATTGAATGTAATCATATAAATACTTGTACATATGATTGATTTGATTAATGAGAAAATGACAATATTGTTGATCTGTTAGTAGTCTGCACGTGCAACTTGTCTTACCTGTGAGCTGCCTAATTCATTCTTGAAATTTTTCTCCCAGTTTTTAATTGAAGAGTATCTCACTAGATGTTTGATCAATGATTCTTGTGTGAAAGCAACATAATTCTTCATACCTTGTCACTATCGAGTTCTCAGATTGGGTATGGTATGAAAGAATTCAAATAGCAAAATCCAAATCAAAGAAAGTTCTCAAAATTTGGGCTTTCAATATATGTATTACTGTAGGAAATAGTTTAATCTTTAATAACAGTTTTAATTTATGTTTTAGAGGTAGTTAGCACACTTGAGAACATGTCAACTTGGTGAAACAACCTCAATCTCACTACCTATCCACCTTACTCAAATAATCTCAACCCAACTTGCAATACAAGTATAACTGTGAAAATGTTTTCTAACAAATAGATGCTATAAAAAGAGTTATAAATAAAACCATAATAATATCAAGGGATACTACAAATGATCTTAAAATCTTCTGTAGCTAAATCAACTTCTAATAATAAATTGATGTAAATCCATTTATTATTCTTTGATGTAAATCATCACGTTTTTAAATAAGAAAGGTTAAATGAAAATATTATGGGTTATTGGAACATTGAGCTTGTAAATGGTAAACTCCTTTAATTTTGGTATTATATTGATTACATGATCCAATCAAATTTACCCTAATTACCCCAAAAATTCCCCTTTCAAAAGTAACTTGGGCTGATTAACTTGTCAAGTGGACTTGGGGTGATTAATTTGTTCCAATGTGCTATTGAAATGCTTATAAAAAAAATTATCATTCACCAAATAAAAGAGTAACTAACAGTTATATCACCTATGTTTTTAAACATTTTTTCTCATACATGGTTCATAAATCATCTTGTATTTCTACTTAAGCTACAACATCTATTGGTAAATATTAAGTTTTATAACATATTAATAACATACCAATAAACTTTCCTTTCCCCCTTATGACTATCTAAGTGGTTCATTCTACAACTTGATTTGTCATCCCCTCTATGTGTGACAATTGACATCACATTCAATAACAGTACAACATATACACTTCAATAAAATAAAAATCTTACGACAACTTTGTAAATATATATCGATATTGCTAAGCTTACAATTTGGATCCAACCATATAAAATGTTCATAAACTACTAGAAATCTCCATAATATTTTAACTCTTTCCCCACAACTTTGACACCAGCGCCATCTACATTCTTTCATCCATACCACCATCTATATTCTCTCATCCATACCACTGGAGAAGCTTTTCATGACCTAATTCCAGGTCGCTATAAAAATGAGCTAGGGCCATCCGTACGGTGGCACCCTCCACACGAGTGCACGACCGTACTCTGATCTCCACACATTTTCTATATTTGTGGTAGGAAAACCCCCCTTCTTATCCAACGGATGCTGCTTGGGTTAATATCTTAAGGCGTTGGTGCCTCCTCAACCCCATCTACACTGTGGTCAATGAACCCTACATTTGCCTGCAACGCCCTGTTAGTGGGCCCAATCCGGCGGAGCAACTCGTCCGGGTGCGATTAGATCTTGCCTCTGCCTTTAGTGCTGCCGCGCTTGTTGGCAGTTTTCAAGGCGTCGAAGAGCTTGATCTCACGAACCGCTCCTTAGTCACTTCCGCTGGCAGCAAAAGTTCGATTCTCTGCATAACCCATGTGTGATCTACCTTCGTTGCATCTCGATCCCCCGGGCTTCTCATATTGTACATGGCCCATGTGCCAATAAATTCCTAATTTTTTAAGAAAGCACTTACATGCTTTTGGAACTTCGAACCATCATTCTCATAAACCTGTTTACAAGTACCAGTATATGATGACAGCCTCGTTGTGAATCTTTTACTTACAGTGAAGCTCGTTCCAGAGGGATTAAAAGCTCTGTTTTGCAAGGATATATAAATTCAAATATATCAATTTTCTTCTTACCATATTCTCTCGAATAAGTCTTTTTTCAATAAAAAAAAATGAATTTTCAATGATACTTTTGATCAAATTTCCAATTTTCAACCGTATGAGAACTAGGTACGTGAAGATGGAATGATTAATGATACCTCATGTAATACCCCGGAACAAGTAAATATTTTGCTGTAATTAATTGTTTTACTGTATTTAACTACACACCAAGAATGAGGATTATTTGAATTAACAAATGATATTTTTTTTAATAAATTACCATGGAAACATGTCTTGAAGTTTTTCTTTTTTTTGAAAAGAAAAGGGAGACTGACAACTTCTGAGGAGGGAAGTTGGGCAATTAGGCGGTTGTTGGAAAACAACGCTAAGTTCCATCCCCAACTGCGCTCCCCAACTGAAAACACCTCGAGAAAAGGAGGTAGGGGGAGGAAAAATGGGCAGTAAGGGGACAGACCGCGGAGGAGGTTGCGAAGTCTGGTAAGGACCAGAACGTAAGCACTTAGTAAGAAGTATACATGCAAAGGTTATTGACCTAGCAAGGGAGCTTGGGGGGAGATGTCGTCGAGTAGGACGTATCTCATGGTTGGGTGGATAACAGTCAGATAGTAACGGATACAATCTTATAAAGTGTAAGAGTTGCTTCTGACAGAAAACAGGTAAGTGGCCTCTCCTCGAAATCATTATTTTGCAGAGATTGATGAAAGCCTAAAGCTGGGTGTGCTTATGTTAAACATAAAAGAAAGAAAAAAAAAAGCATAATCCTGTGAGATGATTAAATTCTGGAAGCTACAGTACAGAAGACAAAATCCCGAATATAGTTACAAAGCAACGAGAACAATAGTATTCTTCTTTTCTGGGAAAAAGAGTAAGAAAAACACAAGAAGTTCGTACTTATACATATAAGTAGCAGAAACCAAATATCATTGCATTCACTCGTTTTTCAGGAGGAGATAAAAGAATTCCTGTATATATGTCTATAATCATATATAAAGAATTCCTGTACATTTGTATGTAATTATAGATAAAGAAGTTCTGGTATATCTGCAAGTGATCATTTACATACATAAATAGAAAACATACCAGATAAGTATCGACAAACATGGATAGGTCATAGAGTCCTATTGGACTATGACCTGGCCTAAAAATAACATGTATAACTGAATCAGTTTCGGGTACCTGTAAAACACACACATCACCGTGTCAAAATGAAGAAGTAAGGCCAAACTCTGGCTATAGAAGGGTTTAATAGAGTTACAGAACTTTGTATTATAGAGACCTGACCACGGTGTGTTGCATCTGGTAAAAGAAAACAATGACCCGAAGGGTCGAATAGTAACAACGATAAGAAAGACCGTGAGCCGAGGTGAATTATTATACATTCAAAGCAGAAAGGGTTTCAGTAATTAACCCTTCATCCACTTAGTAATTGACCCGGCGGACCAGAGTGTCGCCTCAGACCTTTGGTAGTAGTTATAGATAAAAGAAAACCGCCATAATGCAAATACAGGGTTAATAAAAGTAATGCCGAACCCATAACTTGTCCGAGGAGTCGTATCAGTTAGCAAATCCCCGGAAAGATAAACCCGTGGACAGTTGGACTCATAGCCAAAAGAATCTAACACACTAATAGGTTCGGAAGGGGGAGTCTTTAACTCCTATGTTGAGAAATTAAACTAATCAGAGAAAACTTACTATAATAATTATGTCAGAGCAGCACCGCGAGCAACAAGCGATTAAAAGGAGACCAAGCACGAGAATGGCCATGGTTGTGGGCGACTCGCTAAGCCCTCGAGAAATAACCAGTAAAAGAAATCATTGCATCGGCAAAATCATGTAAAAAGAGCATATTGACCTTTAAACTCCAATAATTATTTTACAATCATGGAAAAACGTAAGTCGCATAAAAACCATCCTGTCAAGGCGGATGTAGAGCATAAAGTTGCATCTAAAATACGATTTAGGTAAGCTTTGAACAAGGAATAACATGCATAACATAAAAATATACAGTGAACATCAAACTGTGAGACTTTAGCACATTAATCCGAACCGCAAAGGATGGCTTACAAACTGTAGATCTATCTCATAAATTTGCGTAGAGACAATTGTCGAAATTCTTAGAATAGTAACAAATTTATACATATATAAGTCCAGGTACACTGAGGGGAAATACCCCAACGTGGTCTTAAGTTTAAGCCACGAGGAGCCCTCGGTTTCCTTTGAGAAACTGAATTACAATAGAAACCCATATCAAAAGTTAAAGAAAAACAACGGCTGCCAAGGAGGGCTTCACATTCCAGGTCTGGAATGAAACCCTCAAGCCCTTAACACAGTACGCTTCCCCGGTATACAGCGTTCAGGCCGAATATCTGAGCGAATCACCAAGGTGGCAATCCCCCGGTCACCATCATGTAAAACGTAACTTGCAAATTGAAAATAGTTCACAGTGCGATGAGTATGATTTCAGCTGTAGAAGACTAAAGAACAGCAATAGACGTTTTAACTTGTATGGCAAGCTTATAAAACAAAAACGCAGTCGAGCTAGCTATAATGCATACCTAGTTGAAACGCAAATAAGGTAGTCAAGCCTTCGCCCGATAACCCTCGCCAGACACCCCTGGTTGCAGAGAGAAGTGTTTTCTCAGGGAAACCAAATGAGAAGGCTGAGCGCGAGAGACGGTGGAAAAAAATGAATGCCATGCAGAACTAAGTGGTGGTATAGTCTCCCAAGGTCGCCAGCTTCGAGGTGATGCCTGCTGTGCCATGTCGACAAGGACAGCGGAGCAATTAAGGCAGAAAAGCGTGCCATCAACCCAAACCAAAATGTCAACATAAGTTACGGCAAGAAACTTCAGGCAACTATTAACAATCCCATAATTTCATTAACCGGAAAAATGTTTAACGACGACAATCATCGGAGAGCGGGTTTGTAACCTGAACCAATCTTAAATAACCAGTCTTGCTATGTCAAGCATCCATCAAGAGCGTAGTTATTAGGCACTAGATGGCTATAGTACTTGGTAATAAAATAACACATAAAAAAAAATTTGATTTTACTGTGGAAGTTAAAGTTAGGAGTGTTACAAATTGGTATCAGAGCGAAGGTTTCCATACTAAGACCTCCGAAATAATCCTAAATAAGTGATAATAAATACCGCAACACAAAAAAAAATTTATATATATATATTATATTATTAATATATATATATATATAAATGTATTTTCTTTTATTCTCGCTGTTGGAGTCACAATTTAGTTATGTGCAATGAAACAGTTAATACTGCTAATTACTGCTCTGGTTCCATTTTAGGCAAAGTCAAAAGAATCAGTAAAGAAGCTACAATCAATAAGTATGCAAAGAACTGGCCCTGGGGATAACCCAGAATTATGGGTGCAACTTAGTGAAGTAACACGTAGCACGAATCTTGCAATATTAAAGACCATACAGGAACTGAAGAATGAAATGGCCCGACTACGGGAAGACAATGCATGTCTAACGATGGAACAAGAAAGGATTTTAAAGAGTCTATCTGACAGACAGAACCTGCCACCAGCCGATCCTAGTATAGAACAACAGAGGTTGTCAGAGGAACAAAACCATCATTCAGAACCTGAAAGGATAGAGGAGAGGGAGGAACGATCTGATAATGTGTCTGAACAACAGACTTCAAAATGACAACAGATAGAGTTCCAGGGAGAATTTCGTAAGATTAAACCCCCAAACTTTGATGGAGAACAGGAAGAAGCAGTAGAAGCATGGTTAATAAACATGAACAGATATTTTCAGTTGTACGAATATGACCTTAACCTGAAGGCATGTTTGGCCATTTTTCAGCTACAGGGAAAAGCAACCCTGTGGTGGGAAGAAGTTAAGATCGTTAAAGGAGTAAGCGAACAGACCATAACTTGGGAGAAATTTCAGAAGTATTTTAAAGAAAGATACCTGACCGAGCGTTTTTACGACGAAAAGGCGAGAGAATTCCATGATTTAAGGTTAGGAAAGTAGACTATGGACGAATTGATCACCCATTTTACTTCCCTGCTTCGTTATGTGCCTTACATTAGAGAAGAAAAAGCTAAGGTACAAAGATTTATTAGTAGTTTTCCCTTGTACATACGAGAAAGGATTGAATTTGACAATCCTAGAACAATGGACGAAGCAATCCGCAAAGCTAGGATCTGCTACCAGCAAAATAAGCAGAAAGGAGAAGTTCCGAATAAAAGATGGAATGATAAAAGAACTAACAAGACAATTGGGAACGGTAAAGGAAATCGCAGTAGCGGAGGAAAAGGAATTAGCAAGGGACAGAACAACATAACATTACAGCGGGGCTCATTTAAATCCAAGCCAATCGGTGAATCAAGAGTGGGTGAACAGTCTGCCAGATTGGATGGTGAAGGGGCAGTCAGACCCCCAGTGCAGTGTTGGGGCTACGATGGACCCCATTACATCAAAAACTGCCCACAGCGGAAGGGAACCGAACAGGTGTCCCAAATCCATGAAGCATCAATATTTGGTGATGTGGGACGTAGCATGCCAAGGATTAATGCAGCACTGGACGATCGTCAAGCAAAGTACCAGCCGACCATGGTGGAATTCGAAGGTAAAATCTGAGACCTTTCCGTAACTGTTTTAATAGACCCGGGAGCCACCTTAAGTTATATTAGTCCAAAAGTAGTGGAGTGTTGTAAATTACAAACGGTTAAATTCAAGAATCCATGGCTGGTACAACTAGCCACCGGGGCCAAGAGACGAGTGCTGGCAAAAATTAATAACTGTCCTTTAATAATAGCAGGGCAGCCAGTAATAGCAGATTTAAACGTACTTCCTCTTGGCTCATACGATGTTCTAATCGGTATGGACTGGTTAGAAAAGCACTGGTCATTAGTGAAATGCAAGACAAAAACCATTTTTTTATAAAAATGAACTTGGTGAGAGACAGGAATTGCAACGAATTAAACGACCAGTGCAGGTTCGGCCAATAACAGCATCCCAGTTGGCGAAATGTCTGAAGAAGGGATGTCAAATTTATGCCATATAGGTAGGCTATGCTGATTCCAAGGATAAAACAGCCATGCTGGATAACATCCCTGTTATTCAGGAATTCGCGGATGTATTTCCGGAAGAAATTCCTGGATTACCACCTAAAAGGGACATAGACTTTACCATTGAATTAATACCAGGGGCAGGACTGGTATCACGAGCACCGTATAGAATGAGCGTGCCTGAGTTGACAGAATTAAAAATGCAGCTACAGGAACTGCTAGACAAGCAGTATATTCACCCCAATGTATCTCCATGGGGAGCCCTAGTGTTATTTGTCAAGAAAAGGGACGGAACCCTTCGAATGTGTATAGATTACCGTCAATTGAACAAGTTGACAATCAAAAATAAATATCCTCTACCTCGGATCGATGAGCTTTCCAATCAGGTGAAGGGTGCCACAGTGTTTTCCAAAATTGACTTGCGCTCGGGTTACCACTAGATTAGGATCAAGGAGGAAGACATCGATAAAACAGCTTTCAGAACAAGGTATGGGCACTATGAGTTTGTGGTGTTGCCTTTTGGTTTGACCAATGCCCCTGCCACTTTCATGTGTTTAATGAATAGCGTGTTTCACCAATTTTTGGACAAATTTGTGTTGATATTCATCGATGACATATTGATATATTCTCGCTCTAGGGAAGAGCACCAGGAACATCTCAGACAACTACTACAAACTCTCCGAGAGCATCAACTGTATGCTAAGTTTAGTAAGTGTGATTTATTCAAAGAGGAAATACAATACTTAGGCCATATAATCACCAAAGAGGGGATTGCAGTGGACCCGGAAAAAATCCAGACCATAATGGAATGGCCTGTACCAAAGGATGTAGCAGATATCAGGTCCTTTATGGGATTAGCTGGTTATTACAGACGGTTCGTGGAAGGTTTTTCTAGAGTAGCATACCCCATCATCTCCTTACAAAAAAAAGGAAGGGCGTTCAAATGGACCCCAGAATGTCAACAAAGCTTTGAGCAGCTTAAGCATCTGCTCACCACAACACCCATTCTAAGTATAGCTGATCCTAATAAGGACTATGTGGTGTGCACTAATGCAAGCAAGGAGGGAGTGGAGGGTGTATTAATGTAGGAAGGAAAAGTGATTGCGTACGAATCAAGGAAGCTAAAGGATCACGAGCAAAAGTATTCTGCTTATGACTTAGAATTAGCAGCTGTCATACATGCATTAAAGATGTGGCGACATTATCTCTTGGGGAGGAAATTTTTATTACTAACAGACCATCACAGTTTGACCAGTTATTTCAGCCAGCCCACTCTAAATGCGAGACAGGCACGCTGGGCAGATTTTCTAAGCGGGTTTGACTTCGATATTAAACACTTGAAGGTGAAGGAAAACTGGGTGGCTGACGCCTTAAGCTAGAAGGTACAATGTTTTTATGAACTCTCTTCTAGTGAATGGAAAAACCCCTTCAAAGAAATGATAAGAAAAACAACAGAACAAGATGCTGAATATCAGCAAATTAGACATCAAGTACAGTGATCTATCAACGAGGGAAATCAGCAAGAATATGAAGTGGATGAAGAGGGAATGTTGCATTATAAAAAGAGACTGTATGTACCCGGTCAAAACAATCTTAAAAATCTGATTTTAGATGAATTTCACATCAGCCACTATGCGGGACACCCTGGGTATCAAAAGATGATCACTGCACTTCGAAAAGAGTATTATTGGCCAGGGATGAAAAAGGATGTAGCTGAATATCTAGCTCGGTGTTTAGAATGTCAGCAAATTAAAGCAGAGCATCAACACCCAGTGGGATTATTACAACCCTTACCCATTCCAGAATGGAAATGGGAAACCATTTCTATGGATTTCATAACGGAGTTACCTCAGACAAAGAAAAGCAATGATTCTATTATGGTGGTGGTAGACAAGTTGAGTAAAGCAGCACATTTCATACCCGTACAATCCACATTCAGAGTTGTACAAATTGCCCACATTTTCATGCAGAATGTGTTCAAACTGCATGGACTCCCAAAGATAATAATCTATGATCGTGATGTGAAATTCACATCAGCTTTCTGGAGGACATTATTTGCCGAGTTGGGGAGACAACTGCATTTCAGTACAGCTTACCACCCCCAGACCGATTGTCAAACAGAGTGAGTGAACTAGGTGCTTGAAGACATGTTAAGAGCCTATGTAATGCAGAAAGCAACACAGTGGGAGGAGTATTTACACTTGGTAGAATTTGCGTACAATAATGGATATCACACTTTGTTGCGGATAAGTCCCTTTGAGGTTCTGTATGGGCGGAAATGTCAAACACCCTCAAGCTGGGGTGGACCTGAGGACAAATTGAGATTAGGACCAGAGATGCTCAACGAAATGGAAGATATGGTCAAAAGAGTACGCGCTAATTTAAAAGTTGCACAGGATAGGCAAAAGAGTTTCGCTGACCGGAAGATGAGGTTCAAAGAATATCAAGTCAGTGACCATGTTTATGTGAGGATCCAAGTCAGGAAAAGTACATTGCAGTGGAGTGGGTGTGCCAAGTTGGCACCCCGATATTATGGACCATTCCAGATCATGGCAAGAATTGGGCCAGTAGCTTACCGGCTCGCCCTACCAAGTCACATTCGGGTCTGTAATGTCCTCCATGTTTCGGTATTAAAAAAATACGTTTATGATCCTAAACATGTGATCAGATGGCAGGATATACAAGTAAAGACTAATATAGATAGACCTAACTCAAAGTTATGATTTAAAGAAACTGATTGGAATATTGTTAATGCAGGTCGAACCGGAAGGAGAAGTATTGGTCGAGCCATTAAGCATCCTCGACCGGAGAGAAGTACAACTGTGGAAGTGAGTTATTACCCAAATTAAAGTCCAGTGGCAGCACTTTGGGCCTGACGAGGCCACTTGGGAAGATGAAGAGCTTGTAAGAAAAGCTTACCCGGAATTATTCATGACGAAAGGACATTGGGACGATGTCCAATCTCAGGAGGGGGAGACGTAATACTCTGGAACAAGTAAATATTTTGTTGTAATTAATTTTTTTATTGTATTTAACTGCAGACCAAGAATGAGGATTATTTGAATTAACAAATGATATTTTATTTAATAAATGACCATGGAAACATGTCTTGAAGTTTTTCTTTTTTTTTGAAAATAAAATGGAGACTGACAACTTCCGAGGAGGGAAGTTGGGCAATTAGGCGGTTGCTAGAAAACAACCCTAACTGCCCTCTCCAACTGAAAACACCTCGAGAAAAGGAGGTAGGGGGAGGAAAAATGGGCAGTAAGGGGACAGACCGCGGAGCAGGTTGCGAAGTCTGGTAAGGACCAGATTGTAAGCTCTCAGTAAGAAGTAGACTTGTAGAGGTTATTGACTTGGCAAGGGAGCTTGGGGGGAGATGTCGTCGAGCAGGACGTATCTCATGGTTGGGCAGATAACAATCAGACAGTAACGGGTACAATCTTGTAAAGTGTAAGAGTTTCTTCTGATAGAAAACAGGTAAGTGGTCTCTCCTCGAAATCATTATTTTGTAGACATTGGTGAAAGGCTAAAGCTGGGTGTGCTTGTGTTAAACATTAAAAAAAAAAAAAAAAAAAAAAAAAAAAAAAAAACATAATCCTGTGAGATGATTAAATTATGGAAACTAAGTACAGAAGACAAAATCCCGAATATAGTTACAAAGCAACGAGAACAATAGTATTCTTCTTTTCTAGGAAAAAGAGTAAGAAAAACACAAGAAGTTCGTACTTGTACATATAAGTAGCGGAAAACAAATATCATTGCATTCTCCCGTTTTTCAGTAGGAGATAAAATAATTCATGTATATCTGTCTATAATCATATATAAAGAATTCCTATACATTTGTATGTAATTATAGATAAAGAAGTTATGGTATATCTGCAAGTGATCATTTACATACCTAAATAGAAAACATACCAGATAAGTACCGACAAACATGGATAGGTCATAGAGTCCTATTGGACTACAACCTGGCCTAAAAATAACATGTATAACTAAATCGGTTTTGGGTGCCTGTAAAACACACACATCACCGTGTCACAATGAAGAAGTAAACCCAAACTCTGGCTATAGAAGGGTTTAATAGAGTTAACGAAGTCTGTATGATAGAGACCTGACCACGGTGGGTCGCATCTGGTAAAAGAAAACAATGACCCGAAGGGTCGAATAGTAAAAACGGTAAGAAAGACCGTGAGCCGAGGTGAATTATTATACATTCAAAGCAGAAAGGGTTTCAGTAATTAACCCTTCATCCACTTAGTAATTGACCCGGCGGACCAGAGTGTCGCCTCAGACCTTTGGTAGTAGTTATAGATAAAAGAAAACCCGCATAATGCAAATACAGGGTTAATACAAGTAATGCCGAACCCATAACTCGTCCGAGGAGTCGTATCAGTTAGAAAATTCCTAGAAAGATAAACCCGTGGATAGTTGAACTCGTAGCCAAAAGAATCTAACACACTAATAGGTTCGGAAGGGGGAGTCTTTAACTCCTATGTTGAGAAATTAAACTAATCAGAGAAAACTTACTCTAATAATTATGTTAGAGCAGCACCGCGAGCAACAAGCGATTAAACGGAGACCAAGCACGAGAATGGCCATGGTTGTGGGCGACTCGCTAAGCCCTCGAGAAATAACCAGTAAAAGAAATCATTGCATCAAAATCATGTAAAAAGAGCATATTGACCTTTAAACTCCAATAATTATTTTACAATCATGGGAAAACGTAAGTCGCATAGAAACCATCCTGTCAAGGCGGATGCAGAGCATAGAGTTGCATCTAAAATACAATTTAGGTAAGCTTTGAACAAGGAATAACATGCATAACAGCAAAATATACAGTGAACATCAAACTGTGAGACTTTAAGACATTAATCCGAACCGCCAAGGATGGCTTACAAACTATAGATCTATCTCATAAATTTGCGTAGAGACAATTGTTGGAATTCTTAGAATAGTAACAAATTTATACATATATAAGTCCAGGTACACTAAGGGGAAATACCCCAACGTGGTCTTAAGTTTAAGCCACGAGGAGCCCTTGGTTTCCTTTGAGAAACTGAATTACAATGGAAACCCATATCAAAAGTTAAAGAAAAACAGTGGCTGCCGAGGAGGGCTTCACATTCCAGAGGTCTGGAATGAAACCCTCAAGCACTTCATGGATTATACAGCATCAAACCAAAGCCCTTAACACGGTATGCTTACCCGGTATACAGCGTTCAGGCCGAATATCTGAGCGAATCACCAGGATGGCAATCCCCAGGTCGCCATCATGTAAAACGTAATCTTCAAATTGAAAATAGTTCACAGTGCGATGAGTATGATTTCAGCTATAGAAGACTAAAGAACAACAACAGACGTTTTACCTTGTATGGCAAGCTTATAAAACAAAAACGCAGTTGAGCTAGCTATAACACATACCTGGTTGAAACGGAAATAAGGTAGTCAAGCCTCTGCTCGATAACCCTCACCAGACACCCCTGGTTGTAGAGAGAAGTGTTTTCTCAGGGAAGCCAAATGAGAAGGCTAAGCACAAGAGGCGGTGGGAAAAAAAATGAATGCCATGCAGAACTAAGCGGTGGCATAGTCTCCCAAGGCCGCCAGCTTCGAGGTGATCCCTGCCACGCCACGTCGACAAGGACATCGAAGCAATTAAGGCAGAAAAGTGCACCATCGACCCAAACCAAAATATCAACATAAGTTACGGCAAGAAACTTCAGGCAACTATTAACAATCCCATAATTTCATTAACCGGAAAAATGTTTAATGACGACAATCATCGGAGAGCGGGTTTGTAACCCGAGCCAGTCTTAAATAACCAGTCCTGCTATGTCAGGCATCCATCAAAAGCGTATTTATTAGGCGCCAAATGGCTATAATACTCGGTAATAAAATAACACATAATTTTTTTTTTATTTTACCGTGAAAGTTAAAGTTAGGAGTGTTACACATCAAACCTTATCACACCCAAACTATATATATGAATGTTTATATATGTAAAACATTCCCATCTATAAAAACTTATAAGACTTTAAGGATTAAAAACATTCCAAAAATATAAATAACCTGGTGTATATCTTAAAATTTTAGTGAGATTCTATTTTTTCAAACTCTTGCATATTTAATGATAATATTTTAATAATTGAAATTTACTTCAATAATATAACTAATTTAAGTATTTTAATGTTAATATAAATTAATTAATTTAAGTATTTTAATGTTAATATAAATTTATTTACAATTGTTTTTTATTTATATGGAATAATATAGATTTTTTATTTTTAAAATTTACCACATTTAATATAAATTTAAAACATATTGGAGATAAATTTCTTTTGGATTAATTACATTATTAGGATTAATGATAATAATTTAATAATTAAATTTTAATTTAATAATATAATTATTAATATAAATTTATTAAAAATAATTTTTATCTATATATATACATATTTTTATTTTTTTAAATTTAGAACATTTTAATATAAATTTAACAAATATTGTAGATAAATGTTTTCTAATTAATTACATTATTAGGATTTGGTTAACATTTCGAACCAAGTAATGTGGTTCATCCTCACCAGAAGGTGAGAAAATCAGTCAATCTTCAAGGATAAATAGTATGGATGCATCATTGCCCAGAGTTAGCCGTTTGAAACTAGTTATTGGTGATTAGTTTCCAATGGCTAAGTGTGGGCAACAATACATCCATTCTATTTATTCTTGAAAATTCATTGATTTTCTCACCTTGTCGTGATAATGAACCACATTAGTTGACTCTAAATGTTGGTAAATCCTAATAATGTGATTAATCTGAAAAACATTTATCTACAGTATAAATCACAAAATTCTTAAATCTAATATTAATAAATATTATATCATATAATTAATAAATTTTTTCAATATTTTTAACTATTATAATAAAATTAGTTTTATAATTTTAATCCCTCTATATTGAAACTTTTATTTTAAATTTATAAAATTTAATAAATATATATAATAAATAAATTGGATAGTTATAATAAAATGATAATAGTATTTAAAATATATTTATAAGATTAAATTTTCGCGAATTCAAAATGGAGTAAAATTATATAATTATATATAATTTTTATATATTATATAATTTCTGATAATTGAAATTAAAAAATATTTTATAAAAATAATTTTTATGAATTTGTTTTTTATAATTTTTTTTATGAAAGTATATAATTTTAATGTTTTGAAAATATTTGAATATGTGTAAGGGAGATGATAATGATAATGATTGACATTTATTAAGATTAATATGGTTTATCAAAGGTATGAATATAAAAAATTAATCAATTCTTTTAACATAATATTTATATGTTTGAACATAATTGAGTGAGATAAGAATTCCCAAATCAATCATTATAGCTTTGTTGCGGTGCGAAAGATATTTAGAAAGTTTGAATGGATTTGACTATAAGTTGAGGAATTTAAGAAAAAGTGATTTTTATCTTCAACCCTCTTTTTATTCCATAGGAGACACACTCTTGCTTACTCTTGCTTCTTGTTTTTAAGATTGGGGTTCATCGTCTCCTTATAATATCTTAGTTCCATTTTCCCTCTAACTCATTATCAACCGACAACTTTTCCTTATAATATAATCCTTATACATCTCTTTATTCCCCCACTGTCAAGCCAAAATAGAGCATTTTTATGCCATGCTCACTTGAGCAGATGGGGTGTGGGGGTTTTTGCTAGAGCCTCTTGGCTTTCATTTTGTATAACATCTTATTATATAAGATAAACCTAATCATAGTCATACTTTAACAGGGGAAAGGCTAGCTTCAATCAAAAGACTAAGGGGGAGTATTTTCTTCAATTTTGAGGATGTAAGTTATAAATTAATTTTGGACCTAGATATAATGCACCCCAATGATTCTTTAAATACCCTACCAGCTAAGCCTCACCTCCATATAAAATAAGAAAGATAAAATGTTTTATAGATTTTTTTTTTTTAATTCTTCTTCATCATCGTATATATTTGAAATTGTGATTTAAATCATATGAAATAATATTTAAAAAAACATTAACATTATTTTATAAGTTTTATTGGAAATTATATAATAAATTTTAATAGTTAAATTATATAATTTTAATGTTTTTAAAATCATATATATGAAAATATATATAGCCATTATAATATTAAATTACGAAAAATGAAAAGCCCAAAACATTTAAATCATACGCTTACAGAAGTATGACCAAATTTAAATAGACCACCACTATTTGTGAAGATATAACTCCACATAATTAATTCTAATGAATAACCTATACTACAAATTGCATTAGCTACACCAATATTGAGGTACATTTTATAATACATTAGCTTGAACGCTCATGATTCCACTGGAACCCACCAAATACTTGATCCGAGGTACTCAAGAATTTTCAACCCTAGGTGTTTCCAACTTTATTTAATTGCTTTCGCTCAGTCTTTATGAATAGACATGTCTTGTTGTTTGATGCTGCTCATCATTATTAAATTTAGCTAGCCTCGAACCTGTGTAGCTTGAAGAAGTTAGGCTAGTTCTAGTTTTAGTGATGCCTGGTTTTGTATGGGCTTGATAGATGCCATCTGTTGTTGATAAGATCATGGTTGCGGCTGAGATCCGATATAAGGTGAATACTGGCAGAATAAAGTATAAACTAGGGTGAGAATTCGCCTTCGCAGCGTTGAACTCCACAGTTTGTAGTAGTTGGAGAAAGTGACATATTTCTGAAAATTTCAGTCAAATCACTAATTGTTGAGAAGGATTCTCACGTTTGGTCGGTCAGAATACGCGTCGAACCCTGGATTTTGCCGCAGTTGGGTCCGCTGATAGTGAAATATATCAGAAATTTGTGATAAACGTGTTGAATGTGTGTGCTGAAATGCTGAGAAGAATTCCCGTGATGAGTTTCGTACGAAACAGCGGCGCCGCTGTTCATTTCCACGCGCATACCAGAACGACCGACCATCCGTGCAGAGAAATCGTTACGATGAGTCAGCAGAGATGGGGTGATGGTCCGTGTAATATGAACGCTGAAGTCCATAGTGGCGGGGCGCTTTCCTGTCCTCCGACGTCCCCACCAGAACGATTCCTGATCGCAGAGCTTGGTGCTCCCGCGTATTTCAATTTGACCCTTTGAACATCGAAAATTTAAAGCACCTTATCGCATGTTCTGGCTGGCCGTCGAATCTCTGTGGCTCGACCCTTCGAACATCGAAAACTTAAAGGAGCCTCTCGTATGTTCTGGCTAGACGTCGAACCTCTGCGACCCATTTGTTACACTGTGATTGCCAACCCCTCCACAACCTCTCTCGCGGGATTCTACGGCTCTTGGAGCTCAGCTCACATCTTCGGCTTAAACGTGGTATCTTTGAGATCAAACGAAGGACACGTGGAAATGATTTTATTGTCATTTCCATCCTAATATAGTTACACTACTTTTTGCGTTTTTTGAATTACATTATTTTTAATTATTTATAATTTCGAGACGTTTTCAAAAATTCCCATTGTGATGTATTCAAAAGATGAATATCGAATTCAAATGTTTTGAAGGTTGAATGTGATATATATATATATATAATATATATATATATATATATATATATATATTTTAAAGATGATTTAAAAAAAAACTATAATATATAAATTTTAAGCAAAGAATTGTATTAAATTAATTTTTTAAAAAGTAATAAAAACTTTTTATAAGATTATTATGAATTAGGTCTGAGTTTACAACGTGATAACATTTATCAATATTTTATATTTTAAATAAATTTTTATTTTCAAAAATGAAATTATTAATCTCAATTCATTCACCAAATTTTAATAGAGATCAATTTTATTTTTTTCTGGACAATTGGTATATATAAAGTTATGATGGATCTCTGTGTCTTTCCTCTTGTGTTTTCTTATTAAATATGTGATATTCCACATCTAATAAATAAGTAAATACCATTGTTAATATTTTATTTTTATTTTAATATATGATTATTTTCATTTATATTTTTACTATTTTTGTTTACATTACAGAAAACAAAACAAAACATAACATGTAATTAACATTATAGCATCATTTCCATATTAGCATGACACAATAACATTTCCAATTTTCATTAAACATTCCAATTTCGAAAATTCTAAATAAACTAAATATAAAATTAAATTAAAAAACAAAAAACAACTTAAACTATTATTGACTCAATGGCTTTACCAATGAGTAAATACTCATTACTCATTGCTTTGCTCTGTCGAATAAATAGGCTGATGAGAGGATTTCTCCAAACGAATATTTTGGTGAGAGGATTTCCAAATTAATATTCAGTTGTATTGGGTATTGGGAATATTTAGTTGGGTGGTTTAGATTTTTTTTAGTTTTTTTTATTAGGTATTAGGTTTTTTTACCAGAAAATTATAATTTTTTATTTATATTAATATAAGGTTTAATTTTTATTATTTTATTATTATTTAAATTTATTTTTAGTTGATTTTTAATTTTTTTTTTTTTTTGAGTAATTTCTCTTTTATTAGTTATTAATTTTGTTTTGTTTTTATTTATATTTTATTTATTTTTTTTTTTCTTTCTATTATTTCTATTTTCATTAATTATAATTTTTTCACAATATTTTCAATTTAAGATGAGTTATTATTATATTGAAAATATGTTTAAAAAAAATTAATTATAAATGGTTATATATATTAATGAAAATAAAGCACACCTATAGATATATGTATGTTAATACGGGCTTCTAGGGATCTGAGGGAGCTGCAGGAGGAGAAACGTGCGCAAAACTATAGTTTGTAGCAGGATTTCAGTGTGGGGCACCATGGAGGGGTGAGAAGGGGGGAGTTCCACTCCCTTCTATAGTCATGTTGTCTCAAAGTGCTTCAAGAAGCCCTTGGAAGTGGAAACTGGGGTATAGAAAGAGGAAAACAGGAAAACAGCAGAGCGGAGAGACGGGTAGAAATGCAGGAGGAAGTCAGAAGAGAGAAGCGTACAGGAGTAGATAGTCAGAAAGCTAACCCCAGTATTCGGACAGGACCATGTAAACCTAGGGCATCCATCACACCCCGAGTGGTATTAAGTGATCCAACGCTATAGGTGCACATGGAGCACAAGGTGACTTATGCAGTGATAAACAAATTCATGGGGTTTTGGCCAACAGAGAAGGCTCTACACGCATGGATAAAGAACCATTGGAAACCTAGGGCAAAAATAGATTTGCACCATGGATCTAAGGGTTTCTTCACAGTTGTGTTATAAACCTAGTGGATGTGAGTTTAGTGTTGTTGACCTAAGTGGAGATGTCTAATGAATTTAACCCATGGGATGAGAATCAAGTCGGTATGATTCTTTTTTTCTTTGTTTCCTTAAGAGACCTCATGATCGTGACCTAGTATACTTGTTTCTTGGAGGTCTCTTGTGATCAAGTCTTTCTCAATTAGCTTTTGTGGTGAGTAAAAAATATTACTAATCTACCCCGTGGATCATTAAATGAGTCTAGCTACGCATATTGGTAAACCTGATGAGTGAATCGAGTTGTCCAATGTGGCATACTCACTAGCGCACTCCTATACAATGGGAAAGTGTGATGAAGTTGGTAAACATTTGAAATCCTCAATTTTCGCAATGCATCACACACTTCCTACATCAAAAGGTGCAATGAGTAGAGAACTAATTTAGATGTGTTTTAACTGAATTCCATGGAATATATTTGTCAATCCATACAAGGATCTCACAAGTTTGCATACATTGTGTTCATGTCCTTTCATAGAAAATCCTTCAGTTTGGGACATAAAAACATTCTCTTTTAAATCTCCATTCAGGAAAGTAGTTTTTACATCCATGTGATGGACTTTCCAACCGTTTTCAGTTGTTAGGCCAAGGAGTGTTGGGATGGTAGCCCATTTTGCTGTGGGGGAAAACGTCTCCTCATAATCAACCCCTTCGTTTTGTGCAAAACCTTTTGCCACAAGCATGGCTTTGTGCTTGTCAAGTGAGCCATCAACTTTATATTTGTTCTTGTAAACCCACTTGTAGCCAATTGGTTTTGTTCCCAATGGAGGATCAACCAGATTCCAAGTTCCATTCTTTGTCAAGATATCATACTCCTTTTGCATTGCTTCTTTCCATTCATCACGAGAAGAGGCTTCTTTGAAGGAATTTGGTTCATAATCTACAGACAAATTCAATTCACAATCATAAGAAACATCCATATCATCAGGTGAATCAGATTCATCTACATCACCTGCATTTTGTCGGGTTGAATTTCTTGTTCCTTTCTTTCCAACCTCATCAGTATGAACACTTTCAAGTGTCTTTGTTAGCCACTTTCTGGGACGTTTCTAAGATGGTCCAGGCTACTTAATTGATTGAGTCTCCCAATTCTGTCAATCGCATCAATCAAAGTATCATCAGTGGTTGGATTTTCATGTGGGGGATATATTGCTTCAGAAGAAGATTCCACGGGTTAATCTAGTATAGGAATCCTCGCTTCAAGATGTGAAATTTGATTATCAAATTCTTTAAATGATTTTGCATTTGCGAATCTATCAAAGTGCTCAAGTTTTCACTCAACAACATTGTCATCTTTGGAAAATATAAGAAATACTACATATCTAGATACAACAAACTGTTTATTAACTTCATCATAGAGACGGTATACTTTGGAGGTGTTTGAATACACCAAGAAGATACACTTACAACTCCTTGTAACATGTTTGTTTCTGTGTACCTTTGGTATGAAGGCATAACAGGTGGAACAAAAGACCCGGAGATGCTTTACTGAACAAATGTGGCCATACAACATTTCATAAGGAGTTTTGTTTATCATAGCATTAGATGGACATCTATTATTTACATATACAACACATAGAGCTGCATCAGCCCAAAACA
>APFE030411924.1:52255-71622 GCA_000404065.3 Pinus taeda | reverse complement strand
TTTACAAATAATAAGTAGGACAAAAATAAGTTAATTGATAATATCATAATTCTAGTAAAACATATTTAAACTTTTTTTTGAAAAACACATACACATATTTCTCACAGCTTTTTACTCACAATGCTATTAAAATCTTAAACCAATCTTTTAATCGTAATTCCTTAAACTAATATTTTAATTACCATTTAACATGAGCCAATTTTGTTATTATTATTATTTATAAATGAAAAGTATTCTTTCAGATTTGTAGATATAAGATAAATATATCAAATATCTAATATTTTTTCATTTTAAAATAGTAATTATAAAATTTAGAATATAATGATAAATTAATAAAAACAATGAAGATTTGTAATGATGATACTCAAAATATAATAATGATAATTATTATATTAAGTAATAATAATACTTAAAATAACAATATAATAATGATAATGAAATCAATTATTATTCTCTTATTTTTATTTTTATTATTATTTAGAATATAATAATAAATTAATAAAAATAAGATATTGTAGTTTACATGGAAAACTATCTAATACTATACAACTATAGTAATAACATAAAAACTTCCAAATAATTATAATTTTTCCAATAGATTTAAAATAGTGTTTATGCTTATGATGTTGAATGCCTTAGAAGACAACTATAGTGGCCTTGTTCTTTATGGAGATATAAAACACATATGGGGATGGGATGGATTAGAATAGGAGGTATTAGAAAAATCTCTCATTCCAAACTAATCAATTTCTAAAACCAAAGTGATTGTACATAAATTCTAGCAATAACAACGTTATGCTCTTATAATATTCATGTAGTTCTCCTTCATCTCACATTTCTACATGTATGAACATGCTCACACCATAATCTTCTCCAAACCATTCTTGCCTACAAGTAAGGTTGAAATAATATCCATTTCATCAAGTAATTACAACCCACCTTTCCATGTGTATCTTTCTAGCTTCCTTGATTACATTGTAAACCATCTTCCCTAAGCAAAGTGTATGTCTTGATGTGAGTGGTCATAAGCAAGATAACTAATTTTTATTGGATGACTTCCGCTTCATACTTGGTCACCCATCCGTTCTTGGTAGCTATAATCTTGCTTCATGCATTAGTTTGTGATGGTTTACAACTACCTATCCATTTTTACTAGTTGTCATCTTGGCCCATGCGTTAGCTTAGGATTGTTTTGTAACTATTGATACTTATAAATGTCACCATGAAACTAGCTTGCTTAAAACAAACACTTTATTTCCAATCAACCAAGTTCATTTTCACTTAACAAATATGCAAGGGAACACCAACTACCCTTATATTGCTAGAAACACAACAATCCACGTTGCACATAGAGTTAAAAGCACAAAAGCATAAGTCTCTTCATAACCACTTAATGCTGAGAGTTTTTAAAAATGAGTAGAGAAGTAGGATTCACTATACATACCTAACTGGGGGTTTCTTATATTGGATCAAAAAACCATATTCTCCTATTATATATTCCTATAGTGTATCTCTTTATATACAACTGATTCTTTGTTGTGGCACATTATGGATGCATGTGCACTGCAGAAACAACATGATGAAAAGTTCAATGCAATCCTCCATCACTAGAAGTAAGTTGGATAGTCACTTGTGAAGAAGGATGTTTCTCTATTTTTGTACCACGTATACTATATGGAATTTCCGTGGCTCAAATGAAGTCTATGCAATAGAGGTATCCAATGTAAAAAATTATCTCTTAACCCAAAAGATGGACTTTGAATCTATTGAAAAATACAAATAAATACATATTGGCACTCAAGTTTTACATTAAAGGCATTGTGGGCCATTTTGAAGAAAAGTGATCAGTTTAATAATATAGGATCCCAAGGTCAAGTGGCATGGGAAAGAAATATAGTGACAAGTTTAAGTAAAATATGTAATCGTAGTGGTGCACATAGGTCACCCTAATTAGTCAACATTTTCTTAAATAGTTGGTGTTGAATTGGCATTGGTAATGGAACATGTGCCATATTGACATAATATTAAAACAATGATATGGGCCATGGGCATGCTAGCCATATTGATTGAACATTATTTAGTGATATGTGACCTATGTAATGGAGGCTCATGAGAATCTCAAACATTGGAAGAAGTAAATTCAATTGGCCAAAATTATGACGGGGTAGGGCCTGATGTAGATGCACATGAATCCCAAAACAAACAAAAAGAAATTTTACACACTTTACATCACATAACATAAATTTTATGAGGAGTGAAAAAATAATGTGTTAATGGTGGAGTCGGGCTTCTCTATTGCAGAAGATAGGGTTCACCCTCGATGACCACTTCTCATCCTTCTCTATGAGAGATTTTCGGATGGTGGAAACCTCTTCTACTATTGTATCATCTCATTCCTCTGTATCTGTCGAAGAGGCTGGTCTACAAACTATTTTTCGGCTTCTATGGCAACCAGAACCTTGAACTCTTCTACTATAGCTCGATTATGAAAATATTTCTTTCCATTGTAGAGCTTGTTACGAAACAAGGATTTCCTTTAAAAATTGTCCCAAACCTTGGAAGATCAAAGCTAGGAAAAATAACTGCAAACCAAAATAGTGGGAAGGCGTCAAGTAAAAACATTATATGATATTTAAAGTTGCATTAGGGGAATTTGAGGTCTAAAATGGACCTCCTAAGGAAATTATAAAATAATAGTGAAAATAATAAAATAAGATTAGATTACATCATCAAATTTTAGGGGGAAAAAAGAAAAAAATATTTTTTCAACTCATATTTTCAGCTTATCTCCCTAATTTTTTACTCAAATTTCAAGCAGCAATACCCATTGGATGAAGAATTTGATTCCTGATCCAAGGAGCACCCATGTTGCATTCTTTCGATTGACCCTGCTACACAAAAATGAGAAATACATGAAAAATGTTATTGCAATCATGTGTTTTAATGTATTTCTCATTTTTCATGTATCAGGGCCTGTCGAAAGTATGCAACATGAATTCTCTTTGGATGAGGAATTAAATTTTGCATCCAACGAGTACTCGTGCTCGAAATTTGAGTAAAAAATTAGGGAGATAAGTTGAAAATACGAGTTGAAAAAGTAGTTTTATTATTTTATTATTTTCATAAGCTACTGCATTTTCCATTATTTTTATAAATAAATGCCAATAAATGCCACTTTTCCCTTCCAAAGCCTTTGTCATTTCCTTTGTCAATTTCCATAGCCATTTATTTACCACAAGTGATCCCCATCACTATTCTTTTTTCCAACATTCAACTTGGAATATGTGTCCCATGACCTTGGTTAATATTTTTCCTTTATTAACTTTATTACATGGATTTTTGATCAGGGCTATTACAGAACCCTCCCCCTTGGGAGAACATCATCCTCAATGTTTAATGACACCTACAATGAACAAGACTGTTGAAAAGCAAAACATACTGCCCGTGGAGCTTTATAAGTTAGCTTGTTGTAGTATTTACAATGATCATCTTGCTGAGATGCAAACCAACATGAGAAACATACTAACATGACAATGATAACAACATGACACCCATACTACTTATTAGAGATTTATAACACATCTAATGGGGGTATTTACATCCATATACACATATACACATTTACCAAAACATCACGCCAATCATATTCCAAAAGCATTCGCTAAACCAGTGAATAGAGTAGGATACATAGCCAAAATCTGATCAACCATCTCCCATGTAGCTTCATTAGGCCCAAAGTGCTTCCATTGCACTTTAACCTGCTCAAATTCTCAGTTCAGAGCATGAACATCTTTGTTTGCAAAATGCCCTGGGGTTCGGGCTAGAATTATCCTTCTGGCTCCACATACAATACAGACCAGTCAATCACATGATCAACATATTTAACATACTTCTTAAGCAATGACACATGGAAAACATCATGGACTTTCACTATTGGAGGCAATGCAATTCGTTAGGCTACTAGTCCAATCCTTTCAATAATCTTGAAAGGTTCACAATACTGAGTTGCCATCTTGGCACATGATCCAATCCTCAAGGAGCTCTTCTCAGGATTGATGTGAAAATACACATGTTCCTCAATCTGAAACTCCTTAAACAACCTGTTATGATATGCATAGATTTTCTTCTTGTCATGTGATGCCTTTAGATTCTTCTTGATTACCTGCATTTCCCATTCTATTTATGCCAACACGTCTGGCCCTATAAACACTTTATTCACTGGATCACTCCAACTAATGGGAGTATTATAACTTCGTCCATACAATGCCTCGAATGGACTCATTCTGAGATACTCTTGATACGCATTTTTGTAAGTGAACTCAACTAGTGGAAGATACTCTTCCCACCTCCACTACTAATTCATCACATACATCCTCACCATGTCCTCCAATATCCTGCTGACCCTCTCTATCTGTCCATATGTCTGTGGATGATAAGTTGTATTGGAGGCCAACTTTGTACCCACACCTGCAAATAATTATTTCCTGAATCTAGAAGTGAGCTTGGCATCCATGTCTGACACAATCTTCTTCGAAACTGATGCAGGGCAGCCCGCATATACCCAGGATCTTCAAACCATGCATATAAAAACGCATCTTCAGTTTTTCCCCAATTCAAATGCTATCTTATGATTCACCAGAGCCAATCATATACAAAATTTTCTCCTTACATAACCCACATGTGCTCCCTTTCCTTTTTATAACAAGTTGGACAAACTCTATATACATATGAAATTCTTTATTCATTGACTGCTAATAAGATTTCCAACTTGCAATCTCAAGAGCAATTCTCACTGCCTTTGCAAGTTGTAAACGTCCTTTCTTTTGGAGGTAACTGCTCAAATCTCCGTTTGGAAGATACTCTGCAATGATCATCATAGGAACATTTAGTGTGACATCACCCACAAACTGAACCACATGAGGATGCCGAACCTTTTGTAGCAGTGTCAATTCATTCTTGAAACGTTTTATGCTTTCTGGGTCAGAATAATAGTCCTTGGCTTCAATGGAAAATCGCCCTTCTTAGTCTTCCAGAGTCAGAGTCAAATCACTGCACAATTTCTACAGACAAAGATGAAAAACCGTGTGGAATTTAGGGCATTTTCCAGCAAATACCAGCAGAATTCTCTGTAAAGCCGTGTGGAATTGAACTCGGGCCACACACTTAACGCAACGTGTAATACTAACCCCTGTCGACAGAATAATCGCATATCACCCTCAGCGATTCCATATGCACTAGCTATCATTATCATCAGCAGCGTGGTCTTTTAAACTGTCGTGGCACTTGCATGTTGGAATTCCGCTGTTCAGCCCACGAACATTTGGAATGTGGTCAATGGCGGTCAGGTTGAACAATTTGGTGGCAGGTCGAACTATTTGATGCCTATTAAAAGCAAGATCTCATTGCATATTTACCCGATGAAAGTTTGGGCTCGATTTGCTAAATTGCAGGAGATAGCACCGCATTCGAAAGGCAGGCAACGCCTTGTTCTCCCGGTGCGAATTGAGTTCAAATGCACAACATTATTTCTTATGAAAATGCTCAATACGATCCACAACACCGCATTGAGAAAGCTGCCGGAAAACAGTGGAAGTCCACAGCATCCCACTCTCACCCGTCTACTCTTCTGATTACATAACAATGAAAATAGAGTGCGCATCAATTCATTTTCACAATGAAAATAAACGAACTACTCAAAAACGAATCAAATGCATACTGTCAACATCAAGCAGAGAAATGAGAAGGCGACCCAAGCCTTTCCACACACAGTGAATGAAATTATAAAATACGTGCATCCAAGTTAATATCAATCATTCAGAAAATACTGAGAGGAAAATGTAATCATAATTATTCTGGCATCGCTCCTCCCTCTCCGTCCTCTGAGAGCTCAGCTGCTCCTTTATTTAAAATAATAATGGATATGTACAAATAGATCTTCTCCTTATCTCCTAGAAAAAACAAGCTTTTTCTCTTTACATAAAGATTTAAAGCTTGAAGCTTTTTCCACTCTTATCCTTAAAAAACATAGAAGTTCTATCCCAATTCTTTTTCCTAAACTATTCTCTCATATCCTTTTATTTAGAAAGAATATTTACATTATCTTTATTTTCCTATTAAAAACAACAAAATACTAAAATTATACACCCCCTCTTTATTCCATATTTACAAATGAGGACGGTCTTGATGCTCCTGCATCATACACCCAACCTTAAAATTAATCATGATCTCCTGATCATGTGTTCAAATCTGTGTATGCCTGGATCCCATACTTTGTTCTGCAAGTCATCATGTGTTATTCTTCGCTGCCTTTCTCCAGGTTTCCATATCTTATGTTGCCTTGCTCCACTAGCTGCACTCTCACAATCTTCTGTTTTCTTCCTTTTGTTGCTTCTCCTTTGTTTCACTGCTGCTGGTCTCTTCCGGGATTCCTTCATAATCATCCGCCTCATCACTTCAATTTATTTTTCTAACAGATTTTCTCCAGCATCTTCAATAAAACCTGTACTCACAAAACAATTATAAAAAATATAAGGCACCAGTGCCTCTTCTGCTGCTATCAATGTTGTCTCAGCTGTCACTATGGATGTTGCGGCCTCCCAATCTTCCTGTCCCTCTGAAACATTCCTTTGCTTGTCACCTGTAATTTCATCTGCAACTTTTCCTTCTTGTTCACTACACTGGACTCTTTCTTCTGCAATCTCCCTATCATACTCTGGATTCTCCAACCAGTATTCTAACAATGCAATTTCTTTGTAGCATCGCTGAAGCATATTATCATCACCCGCATTCATACATAAATTATCAGTTGTTACTTCCCTTATCTGTGCTTCAGACTGATTCTCTTCCTCAACATCCACAAGAACTTCCTCTTGTGCTGTAACAGTTTCACAAGATGGCACATCCTCTTCAACACCTGTAATCACATCACAATTTTCAGCTATACAAACACAAGAGTTCACATTATCCAGCTGATCTGGATTTACCCAATAACTCAAGAAATCATCAATGATCTTCTCCTCTGTTTTACCAATGGAAACCTCCTCTTCCAACTCCGCTACTTTGAGTTCTTCCTGTTTCAAGTGTTCATCCACCATCTGCTTAAGCTTCTTCAGCTCCTCTTGTAACTGCATGCTTATCTGTAAATCTCTTTTCTATTGTAGCCTCTGCCACTTCACTCTCTTCCTCATCAGTAAACCATGTCTCTGGTCTTTCACATATTCTTGGAACAATTTCATCAATAGCTCAAGATGAACTGCTATCTCAGCTTTCTCTTTCTCATACTCTTCCTGAGTCAACTGCTGTCTTATGCCATTTGCCTTGGCATATTTCTCCTTCTTTCTTCTGTGGCCTCTTTCTGAACCTCTGCTTTCTCCTTTATGACTTTCAGTAGCCATCTCCTTCGCCATAAGTTCCTCACCTATGATTTGCATGAAGCCTCTGCCACAGCAAACTCTTTTGCTGCCACTTACCTCACCAATCCTTCCCTCCAGATCTGGTCTTTTGGTAATCATTGGTCCTCTACTGGAACCTTTTGAGCATCCTCCACTGCTCCTGTAGGCTTCTCTCATCTACAACTTTTTTTTCAACCTCTGTTGAATCTTTAGGTTCTGCCACATTCACTTCTCCTTCTTCCCGCTGAGATTTCTTCACTATTCCTGTAAATCAATATTCATCAGTCCCAAAAATCATCACATGCAATTAACTTAACAAAAAACACTTGAACCTTCAAAAATATATATTCCTGGTCTTATACCACTTGATGCAGGGCAGCCTGCATATACCCAGGATCTTCAAACCATGCGTATAAAAATGCATCTTCAGTTTTTCCCCAATTCAAATGCTATCTTATGATTCACCAGAGCCAATCATATACAAAAGTTTTCTCCTTACATAACCCACATATGCGCCCTTTCCTTTTTATAACAAGCTGGACAAACTCTATATACATATGAAATTCTTTATTCATTGACTGCTAATAAGATTTCGAACTTGCAATCTCAAGAGCAATTCTCACTTCCTTTGCAGGTTGTAAACGTCCTTTCTTTTGGAGGTAATTGCTCAAATCTCCGTTTGGAAGATACTCTGCAATGATCATCATAGGAACATTTAGTGTGACAGCACCCACAAACTGAACCACATGAGGATGCTGAACCTTTTGTAGCAGTGTCAATTCATTCTTGAAACGTTTTATGCTTTCTGGGTCAGAATAATAGTCCTTGGCTTCAACAGAAAATCACCCTTCTTAGTCTTCCAGAGTCAGAGTCAAATCACTGCACAATTTCTACAGACGAAGACGAAAAACCGTGTGGAATTTAGGGCATCTTCTAGCAAATACCAGCAGAATTCTCTGTAAAGCCGTGTTGAATTAAACTCGGGCCACGCACTTAACCCAACGTGTAATACTAACCCCTGTCGGCAGAATAATCGCATATCGCCCTCAGCGATTCCATATGCACCAGCTATCATTATCATCAGCAGCGTGGTCTTTTAAACTGTCGTGGCACTTGCATGTGGAATTCCGCTGTTCAGCCCACGAACATCTGGAATGTGGTCAATGGCGGTCAGGTCGAACAATTTGGTGACAGGTCAAACTATTCGATGCCTATTAAAAGTAAGATCTCATTGCATATTTACCCGATGGAGGGTTGGGCTCGATTTGTTAAATTGCAGGAGATAGCATCGCATTCGAAAGGCAGGCAACGCCTTGTTCTCCCGGTGTGAATTGAGTTCAAATGTGCAACATTATTTCTTATGAAAATGCTCAATACGATCCACAACACCGCATTGAGAAAGCTACCGAAAAACAGTGGAAGTCCACAGCATCCCACTCTCACCCGTCTACTCTTCTGATTACATAACAATGAAAATAGAGTGCGCATCAATTCATTTTCACAATGAAAATAAACGAACTACTCAAAAACGAATCAAATGCATATTGTCAACATCAAGCAGAGAAATGAGAAGGCGACCCAAGCCTTTCCACACACAGTGAATGAAATTATAAAATACATGCATCCAAGTTAATATCAATCATTCAGAAAATACTGAGAGGAAAATGTAATCATAATTATTCTGGCATCGCTCCTCCCTCTCCGTCCTCTGAGAGCTCAGCTGCTCCTTTATTTAAAATAATAATGGATATGTACAAATAGATCTTCTCCTTATCTCCTAGAAAAAAAAGGATTTTTCTCTTTACATAAAGATTTAAAGCTTGAAGCTTTTTCCACTCTTATCCTTAAAAAACATAGAAGTTCTATCCCAATTCTTTTTCCTAAAATATTCTCTCATATCCTTTTATTTAGAAATAATATTTACATTATCTTTATTTTCCTATTAAAAACAACAAAATACTAAAATTATAACACCCCCTCTTTATTCCATATTTACAAATGAGGACGGTCTTGATGCCCCTGCATCAAAAACACCATGCAACCTCACTACATATCTGATGAAGACTTGCGCTACATCATTAGCTAAGTATGTAGACTTCACTGGAATGAAGTGCACTACCTTTGTCAACTTATCCACCACAACCATGATGGAATCATGTTGTCTAGATGTCCTCAGCAAACGTGTGATAAAGTCCATGTAAATGAGCTCCCATTTACACTTTGGAATCAGAATAGGTTGAAGTAATCCACCTGCATGCTTACACTCTACTTTCACCTACTGACAGTCCAAGAACCTATCCACAAACTCTGCCACTTCCCTCTTCAGTTTAAGCCAATAATAAAAATTCTTCACTACTATCTTTTGATATCCTGGGTGACTTGAATATGGTTTTGCATGAAACTCTCTCAAGATAGTCTTCTTGAGCAGACTACTGTCTGGAACATATATATTGTCTTTGAATCTGACAAAACCACTTACCGTGATACAATAGTCCACATCCTAATCACCTATACCCTGTTGTAACTTGTGCATAAGCTCCATGTACCTATCATCTTGCTGACCTGCCTACAAGATACGATCCTATAAATATTTCCCATAAGAGATCATAGCTGTTATATGATTCACTTGTATCCTCCTTCTAAGAGCATCTCTAACCCCGTTCTCTTTACCTTTAATGTAACTGATCTCAAAGTCAAACTCACTGATCATGGCCAACCATCTAGCTTGTCTAACATTTAGATTCGGTTGGTCAAAATATACCTCAATCAACTGTGATCACTCGTTAGTACAAACCAACTTCCAAGAAGATAGCATCGTCAGATCTTCAATGCATGAATGATCACTACCAACTCAAGATCATGTGTTAGATAATTTTGATCATCTTAAGTTAGTTTCCTTGATTCATATCATACCACCTATCCTTCTTGCATAAGGAATCCACCAAGTGCTCTCTTGCAAGCATTTGTGCATACCACAAACTCTTTGTCTGGATATGCAATATTTAGAATTGGATTATATGTCAATAATTTCTTTAACTACTCAAAACTAGCCACACATTCCTCCATCCATTAAAAATTATTACCTTTCCTTTTCAATGACATAATAGGATAAATAGTATCTAAGAATTTCCCTATGAACCTCCTATAATAACCTACTAACCCCTTGAATGATCTTACCTCATCCAAGTTCCTAGCAGCTGCCCACTCCATGACAACCCTTATCTTCTCTAGATCCACTACTATGCCTTCCTTGGAAACCACATGCCCCAAGTAGTGTACCTCTATCCAAAAGAAACTGCATTTTCTAAGCTTAACATACAACTTATGCTCTCTTAGCAATCTCAATACTGTTGCTAAGTGTTCGACATGCTCTTCCTCATTTTTAGAATATACCAATATATCATCGATGAATAAAATAACAATTTTTTCCAAATAAGGACACAACACACTATTCATAAAGAACATAAAAGTAGCTGGAGCATTAGTCAATCCAAATGGAAATACAACAAACTCATAATTCCCATACCTGGTTCAGAAAGTAGTCTTGTAGATTTCTTCTTCCTTAATGTGTACCTGATGATAGCTTGATATCAGATCAATCTTCGGAAACACTGCTGCTCCCTTCAACCGATCAAAAAATTCATAAATCCTCGACAATGGATGCTCATTCTTGATGGTCACCTTGTTCAATTACCTGTAATCAATGCATAACCTTAACCTGAGAGTACCATCATTCTTCTTCACAAACAACATTTTTTCACCCCAAGGTGACACAGTTGGCCTAATATATCCCTTGTCAAACATCTCCTTCAACTGCAACTTCAACTCCACCAACTCTAGTGTGCTCATCCTGTAAGGTGACTTTGATGTTGGTGCTTCCCCTGGTACGAACTCAATAGAAAAGTCTGATATATATGTTGAAACACATCCTGAAAGTGTTGTAGAGCTGGGTACCTACTCAATACATCTGCATCCTTAACTTCCTTACCTTTGTCACTAGAAATATGTATTGCAAATAACACACACCTTTTTCTACGATTGCGCTTCTCCTGCATAGTTGCCATTGTTCTAACTGATGTTTCCTTCTTCTTACCCTGCAAGACTCTTTGTTCTCCATTGTCATTTGAGTACTCAATGGCATTGTCATAACAATCCACTTCGGTTCATTGAAGATACAACCTGTCAATACCAAAAAGAATACTATATGATCCCACAGAAATACATTCAAATGTGTTGATGTAGGCGTACCATTTATCTCAAATGCATAAGATCTTACCCAATGATGAACTCTTTTCTTCATACATATAGCGAAATTTACTAACTAAGAATTTGCATGTAGTTTTTTATTTAAACGACACTTATCCACCAGGTCATGAATAACATAACTATAATTAGATCCATGGTCAATAAAAATATAAACAAATTGATCACAAAACTTACCGTCCATCTCGATAATAAATGCTTGGTGATTTTTCTACCTATTATCCAACGTTGCATAGATCTTAGGAATACCATGTCCAACACCCCCCAATGTTTGTGCCTCATGAGTGTTAGTATCTTGTAGTCATAGTAGTCAAAAATAAATCTTGTCTTTTAAATTTTGTCAAAAGTATAAAAGTATGGCTATGATCTTGTGGAAGATCAAGCTCTAGGTCTTAGGATGGAAACACATTTTTTATTATTCATTGTAAATATTTCAAATTGTGTCAAGAGTTACAAAGATGGTCTTTTATATCCCAAGGGGTCAAGTTAAGTAGGTCTACGGTCAAGTTGCATCAAGGAATCATGAGAAATTTTGTGTTTCCATGCTTTGTCATCATGGGCACAAAATTGTGTTGGGTGTGGAGCTTGATTATCTTCTTTATTCATAAACATCACCGTGTTGGACCCCAATTCGTAATGGGGCAGAAACAAAACCTGTTTGATCATTGTTAGGGGGGCCAGGTAGGGGCGATGATGATTTTATGTGCCACCTCCCCCCCCAAAGGAGGGGTTCAAGGGTAGTGCTGCCGAAGTTAAAAATAGATGTAACATTGCCTTGTAAAATTTTGTAATTTCGTAGTCAATCTGAGTCGTTGATTAGGCAGGTGATATGACGGTAGAATTTATGTTTAATTTAGGATTTTCCCCCCCTAAAAGGCAACCTCTTGCTATATATGAGGGAATTTTATTGTGGCTATGCATATGTGTATTCTGAGTGAGAAAGAGAGAGGAGATTGTGTGAGAGCGAAGAGGAAATTACAATGGATTTGTTGTAGGTTGTATCTATTCATTTTGCTGGATAATATAAAGGAAGGAATGGTATTTTTTCCATGGACGTAGCCCAAATTGGGTGAACCATATATATATGTGTCTCTCTTGTTTTATGTGTTTTCTGTGTTTGTATTTCTACAATATTTTATGTGTTCCATTTCTCTGTAATATATAATTTTCTAACAACTGGTATCAGAGCTGAAGGTCTATCTAGATGATAAATTTGAAAAAAATAAGGGTTCCTGGTTCGAGTGGGAGAAATGGCGAAAGATGGTAGGTTTAGAGTCGAGAAATTTAACGGGCAAAACTAACAGTTGTGGAAGATGCAAATGGAATATTATTTGTATCAGAAAGATCTATACATACCATCGTGCGGAAAAACAAAGAAGCCGACGAGTATGACAGACACATAATGAGAGATTCTCATCAGAAAGGTACTTGGAACAATACGGTTGTGCCTGGAGACATCAGTAGCCTCTAATATTCCAAAGGAAACAACAACATATGGTTTAATGTCGACATTGGACAAACTATATGAAAATCCCTCGACCTCAAATAAGGTTTTTCTTATGAAGAGTTTATTTAATATGAAGATGTTAGAAGGTGGATCTGTTGTTGATCATTTAAATGAATTTAATATGGTTACCGGTAAGTTAAGTTCTGTAGGGGTAAATTTTGATGATGAAGTTAGGGATCTATTATTTCTATGCTAATTGCTAGAAATATGGAATGGTTTAGTTATGGCTATTAGTAACTATATCTCTAAATCTAGTACTTTAAAGTTTGATGATGTTGTCGGTGCAATCCTTAGCAAGGAAATGTGACAGAAAGCTCAGGTGAGACATCAGGTAATGCTTTGATTGAAGAGACTAGGGGAAGAAAAATGGAAAGAGGAAAGATCCTAGGATATCGTAGTGAGTCAAGGAAAGGAAAATCCAAGTCCATACCGAGGATAGTGTGCTAGAAATGTGGGTAGAAATGACACCTGAAGAAGGACTATAAGTCTCAGAAGGGAAAAGAAGGAGATGCACAATAAGAACACAATCATGAAGCAAATGTGACAGGTGATGTGTTGTAAGATGATTTGATTCTTTCATTAGAAAATATTATTGATGCTTGGGTGGTGGATTCAAGGGCCTCATTCCATGCCACACTTGATAGGAAACATTTTCATAGTTATGTTCAAGGAGATTTTGGATAGGTTCATTTGGGTGATGATAAACTTTGTAAAATAATTGGAATGGGTAAAGTTTGCATAAAACAACATAATGGAAACCAATGGATATTGAAGTAAGGAATGTCCTAGATCTAAAGAAAAGTCTAATTTCAATGGGCAGGTGGGAGGTGAAGGTTGTGTAATTACTTTTACAGATAAAACTTGGAAGGTCACTAAAGGAAGCCCTGGCAATAAAAAAGGAGAAAAGATTGGTACATTGTATTTATGAAATGGTATTTCTAATTTTGTTAATGCTTTAACCTCCACAAGAGCAGATACACCATTGTGGCATCATAGGCTTGGGCACATGATTGAGAAGGGAGAATTGTGTTTATGAAAAAAAAGAGGGTCAGATTCCTTAGAGTTGGGAAATAAAATAAGAGAAAAAAATTAGAGCTTGTGCATACATATGTATGGGGACCTACTTAGTTATCATCTCTCTGTGGCTCTCATTATTATGTTACTTTTATTATTGACGCAACTAGAAAAACCTAGATTTATTGTATTTCAAATAGATCTAATGTATTTGATACTTTCAAGAAATGGGAAGATTTGGTTGAGAATGAGACAGGAAAGAAGTTGAAGCATCTCAAAGCAGAAAATGGAGGTGGATATTGCAACAAAGAGTTTGATAATTACATTTCAGAGCACAGAATTCATAGTGAGAAGACAGTTCCAGGAACACCAAAGTAAAATGGTGTGTAAGAAAGGATGAATAGGACAATCATGGAGCATGCAAGGTGCATGAGATTGCATGAAGGATTACCTTTACAAATTTAGGTAGATGTTGTAGATATTGTTGTTTATCTAATGAACAAAGGGCTTCAAGTTCCTTGGATGGTGGTATTCCAAAGGAGGCATGGACAGGTAAAAGGGTAAACTAATTTTTAAAGACTTTCGGTTGTGAAGCCTTTGTCCACATTAATAAAGAAAATAGACCAAATCTTGAAGAAAAATCAAATAAATGTATCTTTATTGGATATGGTGTTAATCATTTTGGTTATAACTTTTATGATTATGAAAATCAAATCATTAGGAGTAGAGATGTCATATTTAATGAAAGGGTCTTGTATAAGGATCGAATGCAGGAAAATAAACAACAAAAGAAAAATAGGGAATACACATTGCTCTATGAGATCATAGAAAAAGTAAAGGTGTTTGAAAACAATAATGATAAACAACCACAACCACAACAATAACCACAACAGCAACAAGCACCTCAAACACCTAAAAGTGTTGTTAGAATATCTACCAGGATAAGTAGACCCCATGAACGATACTCTCCTTCATTATATTATGTATTGTTGACCAATGCTGTTGAAACAAAATGTTATGAAGAAGAAATGAAGGTAGAAACTAGGAAAATTGGTAGTTGACCATGAAACAAGAGATGGACTCCTTGGTACATAACCCGACTTTGGACTTATTCAAGTTTCCTGTAGGTAAAACAACATTACAAAATAAATGGGTTTATAGGTTGAAGGAAGAAGATGGAGGTAGAAAAGGGTACAAAGCTAGACTTGTGGTGAAGGGGTCTGCACAGAATAAAGGTATAAACTTTGATGAAATATTTTATCCTCTTGTTACCATGACTTCAATTAGAACTATTTTAAGTCTAGTAGCAGCAGAAGATTTGCATCTTGAGCAGTTAGATGCAAAGAAGACCTTTCTTCATGGGGATTTGGAGGAAGAGATCTATATGCAGTAACCATAAGGATACGAGGTCAAAGGGAAGGAGAAACTAGTGTGCAGGTTGAAGAAAACTTTGCATGGCTTAAAACAGGCTCCAAGTTAGTGGTATCTAATATTTGACAGGTTTATGTCTGAACAAGGTTATACAAGATATCACTCTAATAATTATGTTTATCTCAAAAGGAAAAATGATGGAAACTATATTATATTGTTATTATACATAGATGACATGCCTGTTGCAGGGTCTAACATGTAGGATATAAATGTACTCAAAAGAAAGTTGGAAAATTCATTTGCAATGAAGGATTTAGGTGTTGCAAAACAAATCCTTGGTATGAGAATAACTACAGATGGGAAAAATCACAAATTAACATTATCTCAAAGTGAGAACATACAAAAGGCGTTGGAAATATTTAATATGCAAAATGAAAAACCATTTAGTACACGCTTGGCTAGCCATTTCAAACTAAGTAAGGAGATGCGTCCCAAGACTCAGGAAGAGATGGATTATATGTTTAAAGTTCCATATGCATCAGCAGTTGGAAGCTTAATGTATGAAATGATCTACACAAGGCCCGATATTGCACATGCAGTCAGAGTTGTAAGAAGGTACATGAATAATCCACAAAAAGAACATTGGATGGAAGTGAAGTGGATTCTTAGGTATTTGAGAGGTACCACAAATCAAACATTATGTTTTTGTGGTTCAAACATTGCTCTACAGGGATATGTTGATGCAGATATGGCAGGTGAAATATATAACAATAGGAGCATGTCAGGGTATGTGTTTACTGTATGTGGAACAACTATGAGTTTGGTTTCAAAAATGCAAAGTGTGATTTCAATTTCAATTATGGAAGAAGAGTATGTTGCTACTACAGAGGCTAGTAAAGAAATGGTTTGGTTGCAAAGGTTTATGGATGAATTGGGTAAGAAGAAGGAGATGGAAAGGTTATACAATGACATCTAGAGTGCCATTCAGCTTGCAAAGAAATCAACATTTCATTCCAAGTCTAAACATATACAGCTCAAGCACCATTTCATACGGCTAGTGTTGGAAGATGGATAATTGAAGCTGGAAAAGATACACACTAGCGAGAATTTTGTAGATATGTTAACAAAAGTTGTAAAAAGGGAGAAATTGAGATTCTTCTCAGTTTCAATTGGTCTTCAAGTATGATTATTAAGATGAGAAACAACTAGGTCCAAAGTGGAAGCATTGTCTAACAAATGAAACAGGGGAGGTGTTGCTATAATCAATCTCCAAGTGGGTGATTATTGGGCGTGAAGCCTGATTATCTTCTTTATTCAGAGGTATCTTCATGTTGGAACCAATTTCGTAATGAGGCACCAATGTCACCCATTTCATTGTCATTAGGGGGGTTTAAGGCAGGGGGGGATTTTATGAGCCCCCACCCCTGAAGCTAAAAATAGATGTAAAATTTCCTTGTAAAATATTGTAATTTCGTAGTCAATCCGATTTGTTCATTAGGTGGATGATCTGATGTTAGAAGTTATGTTTAATTTAGGGTTTTTTTCCTTAGAAGGAAAACCCTTGCTATATTTGAGGGAATTGTATTGCAACTATGCATATGTGGATTATGAGCAAGAAAGAGAGAGGAGATTGTGTGAGAGCGAAGAGGAAATTATAACAGATTTGTTGTAGGTTGTATCTCTTCATTTTGATAGATAATATAAAGGAAGGAATAGTTGTTTTTCCATGGATGTAGCCCAAATTGGGTGAACCACGTATATATGTGTCTCTCTTGTTTTATGTATTTTCAAGTTTGTGTTTCTGTAATATTTTATGTGTTCCATTTCTCTATAATATATAATTTTGTAGAAAATTGTAAGTGTCTTGAGTCAATTTACATGTCAAATCATGATTGGTCATGACATCAACAATAGTACAACGGTCAATAGGACAATTTTTTGCACTTTTTCCAAGTGTTATGTTTTGATCATTCAAGTTCAAATCATGATTATTGCCATCAAGTTCGCTCTCAGCCACCTTGGAAGGTTAATTGCATGGTTATCTTTATACAAGATCTCTCAGCTGACCGTTTTCCTATCACAAAGCTTATTGTCTGCTCGTTTTTTTATCGTTGCACAAAGGAGGCATGGGAGTGTTGCATTTTTCTCAACACGGTGGTCAAATCACTCACATAGGTGCAAACTCTAGTTTTATTTCAGTTTCTTGATTTTGAATGATTACCCAATTGCATGCATGAGCTAAGAAGACAACATAGAAACTTGCAAGATACCAAATTCTACCATCACTACGTTTTTATGCCATTCGCTGTGTTTTTTTGTCATGCACTGCACTTTCTCCATTCGTTGTGCTTTCTATTTCACTATGTTTTCCTGTGTGTTGAGTTCTTGTTCTTACCTTTGCTAAACTGTCAAAATTATGATTTGGAGCCTCCATATGCAAAGTATTCCATGCCATTAAACTGAATTGAATCTCCCTCCATAATTTAGTTTTCCTTAGAGGTTTTCCAAGCTTGTTTTCTCATGTGTTGTGCCCGTCTTTTTCAATTTTTCTGCAACCAAAATGAAGCATGTACTAGTTGTCTTGGGGTTTTTTAGGAGGAAATTTGTGCTTATTGGGTTTTTATATAGGGTTTCCTTCTTAAATATCATCAAAGTCTTAATGTGCAGCCCTTTTTATTATTTTCCTATCACTTGTTGCACAAATTAATTTTGCATTAGAACCCTAGTGTATCCCCTACTGCAAGAAAAGGAAACCATGTCAACTCCAAAGGGAACAAAACCCAAGGGAGATGCTATTGTCAGATTTGAACCCCAAGAGCTCACATTCATCAATGTAGACCCAACTATCAGAGTTTGTTTTGAGCAGGTGGGATGTATCATGTTTTGTGAAAAGATTCAAGGGTATAATGCATCCACTAGAAACAAATCCAATAATACATACCTGGATTCCATCTTTTCGTCCCTCTTTTCATCCCTCGATGGTTTGAAGTATAACAACAACAATGCCCTTCTCCTTCTGTTCTTCCATGAATTAGGATTTTATGGTTGAAGAGTTGAAAGAAAACAAAATAATGAGTAAAGCCAACGTAGAACAGAGATCAGAGGAAATGCTAGAATGAAAAGAAAGTACACTGGTGCAGAGAGATCATTCATTTATATTAATACTAAGATAGGATTTATCTCTATGGGCAAAAAAGCTGAGAGAGCTCACTCAGTTTTTTTCTGAAAGATTTTTGCACCTTCCAAGAATGATCCAAGCGTCTCCCTTGCAAAATTATGATCCAAGTGCCTGTAATCTATTCCAACCTCCTCCTCTATCAAGCATTGACAACACTAACTAAGACTCAACCAGACTCAGAGTCCGAATCAGACTCACCCAGACCATCCAAACAAAAACAAACTAGCAATCACACAGACATATCAGTGCAGTGCAGATGATGAAAGGAGGAGGAGGAAGATAAATGTTGCAACGAGGTTAGATTTTATATATATAGAGCTTCTTTTACCAACCTCCAACAGATTCATAATTCGTAGAGTCCCTCTAGAATCATCCTAGAAGGCATCACTCACGCTTTTAAGAACGCTTTTGAATTTTAATTAAATCATTGCTTTTTCAAAGATATTTGTAGAGTCCCTCTAGAATCATCGTGGAATGCATTACTCACGCTTTTGAATTTTATTTAAATCATTGTTTTTTCAAAGATATCTCCTGAAATCTTTTTTTATTTCAAATTAATATATGCCTTCACTTGAGGGTCTAAGTCTCTTTTATTTATTTTTTAGATATTTTTTAATATCAAAATATATTTTAATTTAATGTT